>JARBER010055414.1:0-11997 GCA_030265075.1 Balanus glandula | reverse complement strand
GTCGCGACCACCGCCCCACCCGCCTGCCTGCTTCGCTTCCGGGATGGCACACCCCACCCCCGCCACCGCACCCGACCCCCCCCCGCCCCCCCCCGCCCCGCCCCACCCCGCCCCGCTGCAGCGCCGCCCCATCCCCCGCAGTGGGGTCTGCCGGTCACCGGTCACAGGTCACAGGTCCCCGCTGCAGCCATGTCTGCTGCCGGACGGATGTGCGGCTGCCGAGACCGCCCGCTAGCTGCTTGGATGATGTCAGCCTAGCGGAATCGGAGATCGTCGGCAGTGCGTTGCCGTATTGCGGCCGATACGGCTCCCTGCGCTCGACAGACTGGGCTGAGGAGATCGTGTTTCAGTGCGGTTGGCGCTGGATGCAACACATCTACGCATAGTGCGTACTCCAGTCCTGCGTAGCGATTCGTTTGGAATGTCAGTGTCAGTACTGTGACAAGTAACGGAGCTCATGTCACTCGAGCAAGGTGCCGAGGATTTTCTCGAAGTTGAGACTCGGGGATTTCAAAGTCGTTCTTCTCTTGGAAGTTAAGCAACCAAGAGGGCGGCCATCCCACGTCGTCCCGTATTTGGGTCGCTGCGGTTCGCACCGCGTCGCTGTAGCTGCTTTGTGATGGGGCACAATCAGGGCCTGCAGCGCGCTGGAATGGACTATGGCCGGCCGAGTATGGCGATGCTCTCATAGCCTGCCTGTCGCGTCTGCGCCACTTCCGCGCCGGAAGAGAGTCCGGCTCGCCTGCGGAACAGCTCACTCACACTGTAAGCTGCTTGTGACGCATCTCTGGGATTCTGAGGAGCCAAGAGCACAGTTCGGAGAGGCGGCCAGTTGACAAAATGGGGCTGCACGCAGCTTCTTTGTCCTCTTCGTCGAACGCCTCTGTGCGGCGGACTCACTACTGTGATGGGGAAGTCGCGGCAGCTGCCATAATGTTCAAATTTATTTTTAATATGTCATCCATGCATGTGTAGGTACGAGGCAAAATATTTATCTTACACATGGTGATTGACGCGCATTTCCTGTTCAGTAGAAACTCATTGATGTTGTCTTGATGATGTTTCGATGCAAATTGCTTTGGTATCCATGTTATGATTCTGTCTATATGTTTCTAATACTGGTCTGGCTGGCCAGATAAAGTGCTCCCAAAAGGGGCGCTTATTTGTAGTATGCACATATAAATGATACTCCGTCTCCGTCACGAAACATGTTAACCTTTTGCATGACAATATTCGCACGGTAGCCTTCATAATGACCAGATGCTGCTTCTTGAAAAGGTCGGCGGTGTAGATATGTCGTCAATTATCACGTTCATCGCCTTGTGACACCGGCTTGCTTTTTAACGTGATGCTATCATTTGTTTTCATCAAGTGCTATTAGTGTAGTAATCTCACCATCTATTTATAAACATTTTACAATAGGTTAAATTTCCATGACACGAATGCATGCCATGGAATTATGAATCTAGGTATTATGTTTTTTTCAGAATAATATATGCTATCAAAATGACTAATTGTACTGCATGTGGACACGGACTGGTCGTGATAGCTAAAACCATCGGAATCGTTCACCGAAAGCAAGTTATTAAAGCACCGGGTGTGTACTGTGACACTGTCTATGAATGGCTGCTTGCCTGGCAGACGGCAGAAAATGTGCTACGATCAAATATTGACAATACTAAGGTGTCGCAGCTGGTCATTTCATGTGCTCGCAAAGATGACCTGGCAACATTTCACGGAAACCTCGATAAAAGATGGCCGCTGCAGATCGTTTTTAGCGTGCTGGGTACCGGTTTAGAAAGTGGCGGTTCGTAGAAGCCGTCGCTGCTGCCTTTTGTCCGGCTATGTTCTTCGACGCCATTTTTCCTCGTCGATGTTCACGATAAACTCCTGCAAGACAGCTTCCCTGTGATCGCGTAAGAATGCAGCACATTTTCCAGCGAGCTGTCCGCGGCTGCGACTGAGGGCTGCTAACAGACAACAGACACCTTGGCATCACACCGGACGGACTTCCACTGTCCCTTATGGGTGCGTGGCGGGACAGCCTACCTACTCAGAGTTGTGACGTCGGTTTTCCTTTGTCCCTTATTGGTGCGTGGCGGGACAGCCTACCTACTCAGAGTTGTAACATCGGTCTTCCTCTTTCCCTTATTGGTGCGTGTACTGTACACGCTACCTACTCGGGCCGTCGCCGGCGGGGGCAGTCGGAGGCGCCTTCCGCTCCACCACGCTGTGGCGCAACCGGGTCCAGCTCGGCCGTCCTCGCCTCTGCGGCCATTTCCCCACACCTGCGACACGGCCGCCCGCCCGCTCCAGCCGCGGCGACCCCGACGCGCCGCGGGCAACGATTTGCTGGCCTTGCCTCGGCGTCAATGGGGACGAGAGTCGCGCGTTTTGCGCCTGGCGGCCACAGCGGGCTCGCCTCTGCGGCCGCTCGCTGCTGGTGAAAGTGGCGGCGCCCGTGAACTTGGGCTGCTGGCCTGGTTACGCCGGCGTTGACGTCATCGCTGCGGCGGCACCGGCGCACGGCGGCGGATGACGGCCATGTCCGCTACCTGGAACCGCCGTCACGCAAATGTCGCGCCGGGCCGCGTTATCCTGCAGGTCCGCGACACACACACACACACACACACACACACACACACACACACACACACATATATACGAGCAGCGGCAGCGGCAGCGAGCGGCCTTCACGGCCGGTCGGTGTGACCATTCGGGAACCGGCTGACTCCGGTGGCTATGACCGTGTCTGTGTTGTGTGGGGTTTGTGGGCGGTAGCGGCGGGGTTTCGATGAAGACCTGTATGTTGGAGAGGTTCCTTTGAAGAATACACTTGATAACCAACACGCTTCAGCCTTCACCTATGGAGATGCTCAAAATAGATGAATTGTCGTATTTTTGTCAATCGTGGGTGGTAGCTGCACACGCAACAAGTAATACGCTGTCATTTGACGACAGTTTTTCTTTGTAATCCTGACATCATTGCTCAACTTGGCTGCGTGTTTTTTTATACCTCACTTGCCTCCCACGCTGGGCTCGTGCGGTGATCTGCGCGTGCTGTGGTGACTGAGGAGCACTGGGCTCACTCTGGTGCGGGTACTGCCGGCCAGCCTGCCGGCGCCGACAGTTATTTGTTTATAGTCGGGCTGGCGTTTGACCCAGTCAGTCAGGGGCATGGTCAGTGGACAGTGGTCACCGCTGCGCGCGGCGCTGGCCGGCCGGCGGTACCGCGCGGCCTGTGCAGCCGGAAAGTGGGCTGCAGCGCGCCGGCTGCTCCAGTGCCCACACCGGCCCGGCAAACGGCACGCTGCGCCATTTGCACCGTCCGAATCAGCGCCGGTAAATGTGCCGAAGTGATGGTCTCCGCATTCGCTTGTAACCGTGTCGACTTGTCATTTGATTGCACCGGTAAATGTGCGAGCTGCCTCACTGGTGGTCCCCGTATTCGCTTGTAACCGTGCCGACTTGTCATTTGATTGCACCGGTAAATGTGCGAGCTGCCTCACTGGTTGGGGATTTTCCTTCGTTGATTAATATTTGGTCAATTTGCACAACATATTTTACTGCGTCATTTAGTCCTTCGCGCCCTGAAGGTCCTCTGAAAAATACACACCCTGGATGGGGGGGGGGGGCGGATTTCGCCACCATCCAACTAGAAAACTATAGGTACTACTTAGCGACAAGCGAAAATTGGCGATAAATTGCTTGCCATGAGGTCATTTGAAAGTATTGGGACGTTTTTTGAGTCAGGTCAATATTGAGGTCACCAGATGTCAAAAACTTCAAATTTTTCGTTTTTTTACACTGTTTCATAGATTCCCATATGGCTCGAAAATTTGCAAGATAGAAACCAACGGTAAAACCAATCGGCAGCGTTTAAAATTGTATAACCGTGGTAAGTCCTCAGATTTGACCTCAGGTAAACTTAACCATTGTAAAGGTTTCAGAGGTCAAGTTTTTTAATGGAAATGTTTCACTAATAACTGTTTTGTTAAAAAAGACAACGCAACATAGTTTACACCATCGTGTTTGACTCGTAAAGGCACGTCAATTTCTACATTTTGATAGCTTTGTCGGTTAATTTCAAAATTTAAGGTCACTGGACCAATTGTCAAATTTCAAAATTCACCCAAATTGGTCATGTTGCATGACGATTGGTATCGACGAGACAAATATGTTGGCATCAATTTCGCTTCTCCGCCTATATTTTGTCGAAAGTTATTGCCAAAAACCGGTTTTAGCCTAGGTTACCGATATTAAAAATCCGAAATAAACGTTTTGTATATATTGATAACTTGAGAACATCCTGCTAGTTTGAAGCTCATCGGCAAAAATATGTGGCTGTGGTACGACCTACATTTTTTTAGGTGACGTCATCACATGGCCTGCTCTGGTGACCTGACCTTTGATGACCCGAGGTCAATTTTTTACACTAAGTGTGAAGTTCCATTTTAGACAGGTATGCAAAACACGGTGGCGAGCAGTGCCGCCGTCTTTTGCGGAGGGGTGGGCGGATTTCGCCCCCCTCCCCCGCTCGATGGTGCGTGTTAGCTGTTGAATCAGTTCACCAGCTTAGCCGTTATACTCGCTTCGTTTCGATAAGCCGTATATTTTGTTTAAATATTATCACGCCTCACAGGATCTTGGGGACACGTGTTTAGATACTTTTATTGCCGACGTAGGTAATAGGTATGCAGCTGAATCAATTTGAGACATCCACGTATATTCAAAATCCATTATTGCAGTTTCCTGAGGTCTTGCATCTGGGATCCATACATGTAGGTATATGGGAATGTGGCCCAACCCATGCACCTGCATGTGAATAGACGAATGAAACTGGAAAAGGAGGGAAAAGAACGTTTTACATTGAAATTAGGAATCAAAGCATCTATAAGTGCGTCATGATTGCAATATCCAGGTTACTGTGCTAAGGTAACTTTGCACGTCACAGTTCAGGTTTGCCCGTGCAGCTAAGAACACGGGCGAAGCGAGGGAGGTGTTGGCACTTTCCCGGTGAGATTCAGATTCTAGGTCAGATATAGTCTCGCTTTGTCCGTCCTCTTAGAGTCACGCACTCTTTAGGTGGTGGCAAGCGTAGTTGCCTTGATTCGGCGGCCTCTTGAGCACTGAACAGCCTCGACCACACAGCGGTGACGCCCGTAGTCGCCTTGATACCACGTTGCAACTGAATCCTTACCTCATCGGCAGTTTTCGCAAGGCTTCTTTGAATCCCTGCGTATCGTCCTTTTTCGCTATCTCGAGCGTTTCGCCGGTTCTCGCATCACCTTGCTCAATGCTGCTGCCTCCTGTTTCGTCCTGCTCCGCCTCCTGTTCCCTCCTTCCCTCTGCGCAGCCGGCCTTGCGCTGAGGCGACCACGGACGTAAACCAGGACACCCACAACCCTGCCGGGTGGCATCTGAAGGTCCCCGGCGCGTGGCGCGTCCGCCCGATATCGCAGCGCACCGCCGCGAGGACCGGTCTCGGGCGAAGGGGGCGATCTGGGCTGCTGCGCCGCTCAGCTGACGTCCGCCGCCTCCAACTGTGTCAGGGACGCGTCGCCCAGGAGACGACAACACGGCGAAACGACCGGCCGCCGCCGCCGCCGCCGGGCTTTCGTCAGGCTTGTGGCCTTGGTGTCCAGAGCCGGCTTTGTGTAGTTATTGTATACCTCGATCGATTCAGCTTCTGATCGATGGACCACCAGACGGTGTTCGGTGCCATCCGGAGCATTGATGAGGCTTACCCTTGTTTGGGACTACACGGATTTTTTTTTACCACATTTACGGTAGTCAATATGTGGTAAAGAGGTGATGGAACCATTTGTCCCTCATGGACCATTGCAACCACCCCCTGGCTACATCTACTACCTTTTAACCACTACAGTAACATTCCTTTGGCTAGTTGTTAACTGCATTACAACTACCCATACCAACTTCGTACGACATTGAACCCTCGTTCCAACTACTTGGCAACTACATCTTAACTGTATGTTCACCCCACCTTACCACGTCTGGACCACCTTGAGCAACATCTTTACATCATCTTTACCATCTGTGTTTACCACATGTAAGGTAGTCGATGTGTGGTAGAGAGGTTGAACCCTAAGACATCGAACCCTCGCACCATTTTCATACACAACTTTGCGAAATGGGTAGGTATATTCAGAAAAAAACACGACATAGACGTTGCAGAAGGGGTGGCACAAAACAGAGAACTGGCTGCTCTCCCACAGAATGGTCCGGCCAGAATCTTGTCCTGAATCTTGGCACGCTCTTGACTCCAATTCACAATGGGCATATTTTATATGAATTGCAATACAAATGACTTGAGCCTAAATGAAATGCAAAAAAGACAAACAAAGGCAAGGACGTGTTACTACAGAGTCACTTGTTTACCTTTTTGGCCTTGTTTGCATTTTATTGAGACTGCATGTTCTTTCCGCATATCAAGATAAATCGCATTAGTTCCTCTTGACAGCCCCTCTCTGCTCTTCAAGAGATCTTTCGCCAAAGATGTTGCGCCAGAGCGTTGTCGGGCATCCCCCGGTGCCTGTCTGGCCGACGACTGGGTGTACCTGGCGGCGGGACGGTGGCCTGTCGTGGGCCGCGGCTGGCACGCTCTTGCGACACGTTGTGTCTGTGGGACCCGCGCGGCGCCGCGTCCCGCTGCCTCGCACGGGCCTTTCACTGCGCCGCACCTGACGGTGGCCTTGCCCGCCTCGCACCGGTGGTGTGGTGTTCTGGCGGTACAGTCGTGGGAACACGCACTACGGAGGTCGAACGAAGGCCGGCCTCCCGTTCGGAAGGAAGTGTGGGGTGGTAAACACGGTGGGGCGGCGCGCAATTGTAATTTGTAGGTCTCGGCTTCCGCCTGCGTGGGCATTGTACGTTGTGTTTTGTGACACATTGCGGTGTGGCCGTCAGTTTTGGATACGGGTAAGATATAATACAAGACAAACATGAATCAAATGGAGCAAACTGGGTCGAAACTAGTGGGTTTTCACTTTTCAGTATGGGTGGGAGACTTGCAGCCAGTCATGCAATTGTCTGTTGGTGCTCATGCAAACAGGGTTAGTCCAATGGTTTTCCCAAGAACGTTTTTTCACTTCCGCTCAGCGTGGCACTGCCATATATGACAACTGTGTGCCGGCTACTTTTTTATAAATTTAGTCCGAATGTGTTGATGTTACGAGATCAGGATCCACGCTATAATAGGCTTGTTGCGCAGGTCCTGACCCCACCACCAGATCGCGCAATTCCAGTCACCGGTAGTATATTAGCCGAAAGCCTAACGTCTCCTAACGACTGAGGACGGTCTGCCCGGCTTGCTGGCTTCACCTGATCTTGAACGCGGTCGCTGCCACCCGCCGTAGGTCATCCTCACCGCAGCAAACAGCGAGCGCCGTAGCGACTCGATCCCACCTTGCCAGAGTGGACCGGATCTAGAGTCCAGCGCTCTCCCAACTGAGCTACACGGGCGGACAATATCTATCTATTGTGACAGGAAATGAATTGAATAGTGGGGCGGAAGTAAGCCAAAATATTTCTACGAAACTTCTAAAAAGCTCTCGTCGTCGCTTCGAATGTTTCATACCCGTATTGATATCGATATTAATATATAACTAAGTCTGAATTAATGTATCGTCATATTACGTCAACTACGAAATTAATATGTTTGATGGGTTACGCAACTTCTTGCACAGCAACTTCTACCAAAGCTCCACGATATAAACTAAATATAAACAATATAAACTATTAAATTTAAGTTTCATATAAACGCTGCCATCGTGCACATATAGCGATCATTGACAGATGCGGTCGTCGGCTGCGGGGTGGTGGTTGTTCAGCGGCAACCTTTGACACTGGCAGTGTGCCAATCTTGTGGTGGGGTGGGGGCTGTCAGCGGCCAGGTCAACAGCGTGGTGGCGGCGCCCTGGCGGGGTCACGCCGTATCGCCGGTCCCGTCCCGGCTCCACACCGTCGCCAGCTCACGGCGCGGTGACCTGACGGGCCGCGCCACGCACCCCGCCAAGTGCGTGAGCGTCGCCGACCGGGCTGACCTCAAAGCGCGTCCATTCGGCAGGCCGCCAGCAGCGGCGCCGATCAGTGCGTGCTCCCGGGCCGGCCGCCAAACGCAGCTAGCGCGCCCCGCTGGCCGATGCGTGCCGCCTGCCTTTTTGCGTCCGCCTCGCGGCCCCATGACCCAGATCGCCGCGGGCCCAGTCTCGGAGGATGATCTACGGACCGTGTGTCTTGGCGGCGGATCCTGGGGTAGGAGCCGCTGCCGACAGTCTGGAGGGCTGATGTGCTGCTGTCCCGTCCACAAACGTCCCCTGCCGAGAGAACGCGACGGGTTCGTCACGTCGTCACGTCGTCACGTCGTCACGTCGTCACGTCGTCACGTCGTCACGTCGTCACGTCGTCACGTCGTCACGCGCCCCAGCGAAGCCAAAAAAACGTCTTCGGGTTTTCGCTCTCATAGTTTCGCGTCTCCTACCAGCGTGCCTCAGCGCCTGGCGAAGTGACGATTGCACTGGCTGGCTATGCCATAAATTCACGTCTGCCGGTTTAGTAATCCCTGATCATCGCAAATGTATTTGTTGTGAACGAGACAGACGCCGGCGCCGTGTTACGAGGTGGGGGAATATAGCAGCAGAGCACAGTTTGCACTTTGCACGTTGTACGGCCACCTGCAATTAATCGCTTTTTCGCGGTAGTGCCCTGATATCCCCCTCACGTGGAGGTGCGGACATAATACGAAGCGGCCCGATTCCGCGACCGGAAAGCTGGACCGGGATGTCAGCCGTTGCATCCGTCTCCCTCCACGGCCGTTTACCTAGGAAGCGAGGCAACATCGGAGAGACGCTAGGTTTTCGCCACGAGACTGAGCGGAATGTGGGAACAGCACTTCGTTACAGTTGAATCTATTGTAAACCGCACTCAATATGCCCGTGAATGTGTTTTAGTCGTGATGACCGACGTATCAGGAGGTTTCACATAAGGCAGCAGACATCTCAACCGTGCAGCTTTTCAACGCAAGCTCTGGCAAATTCTGTACGGAATGTGGACTGGCTGGGCCACACTGAGCTGCCATATTCGGCTTCGGAGGCCAAACAGGGAGAAGCGGCGCGCCGGACGGAGGCAGCGCTTCTGCGAATCGCTGCGACTGGTGCTTCTGTGAAGGAGGGTCTGTGCGCTGTGATCGGCTCTGCTCCATGTGCCCCTGCTCCACCTCAGAGGACGCTGCTGCCCTCTGGCGTCGGACGCGGCAGTCCCTCCCTCCCACATGCCTCCGTCGGCCGCCGACCAAAACAAGGGCGTTCGCCGTCACCCGAGGTGAAAGGGTAACGTGGCGTGGTCTCCAGCGGAAGGGGAGCAGAGGTGGCTGAACTTCTCCCCTCCCGCTCAGGTGGCTATTACGGCTTCCCGCACAAGTGTTATTGTCTGGAGGGATGCGGAGCAGAGCACGGCGAGGCGCCCGCTGCGGTATGCTGGCCCGCCGATCTGGAGCGGCGCGGGCGTCCGAGCTGACTGCGGCTACCGTGGGAGCGCACCGAGCTCTCAGAGGGGTCCGCTGTCCGCGGTTGTATCGTAACAAAAATAGCCGCTGGGTGTTTTGAAGGCTACCGAGGCGCGGTAGGGGAGCCGCTGGCTACATGCCCCAGTGAATTCGTATCGATGATTAACGCCGCTTGAGCAATGATGGATAACTGGAGCGGCGGCTGCTTTTTGAAATCCTCTAACCGGTGGCATGTAAACAGAAGGTACAATCGACTGGTGGTAACTGATGAGTATGGGAAAACCATATCCCTTATCCTGTGTGTTTGCACTATGTAGACTCCTTTTCAGGAAGACCGATGTCAGACCATTTATCACAGAATGGCTCATCATTTATCATAAAGTATAGATTTACTAGTGTTACTACTCGTTCAATTATTGGTAGGTATGGATTGTCGCATGCATGCTCTGCAATGTGTGCCTTTTGCTTCATCACCACGACCCGTTTCCGCTTGATAAGTTTAAACAAATGGAAAGAGTGGTTTCGGTGTACAATTTCTAGCCGTTTGCGAATGCTGACGTTTTATTTTCATATTGCAGAGGATGCTGACTTGGCCAACTTCATGCAATCGAGCGGCACCCTCGGTGAGTACCTTCCTAGTGTTCCTATAGGTTACCCTGTTCGTTGATGATTCGTGGTTGGATTTCTTTAATGACTAGTAAACCTTATCCCTGGTGGGCTTACCTTCTTGTGAATATGTTTACTTTCCATCTGTCGCGCATCCCTGGGAGCCGGGCGCGGGTGGACGTGACAGAGCTCCTCGGTGATAGCTTCGGGGAGCAGTGGGGTCAGTGTTCGGGTCACCGGGCTCCTGGTCGTCTCGGGGTCGATTCGTGTTCGCCCCGTCAGGTCGACGGCGAGCCTCCTGGTTGGAAACCCAGGTCCTGTGTCAGACGCGCCTGTCTGCGGCTGACTGTTTTTTCCCTGGAAGGCCAGAAGGACCAATCCCGGGGGAGGGATTTACTTCTGGCAATTTGTCAGGCAAGGAAGTTACTTAACCAGTTTATCCTAGCCCGTGTCAGAAGCAAGGGAGAAGGGCCTATCTTACTAAAAAGTATTTCGTTAAATCAAAGCTAAAATCCTATCTTACTTTAAGTGGTTCCTTCGCGTCAAAGCTAAAGAAAACACATACAATATATATTAACCTACATACACTGCATGCATAGGTACACTCGCATACACTTGTTAATAATGATAGTGGAAGGAGCCAGGGTGGCATCCTAGCCCATAGGAGAGGCGCGCCAGCCAACAGGTGCGCGTCTCGGGAACTGTCCGTGACCGGGGACCGACGCTCCTGCCAGTCAGCCGGCAGCCGTGATCGGCCGGCGCTACCGGGCCGACGCATCTCACGGCCGTGACGGCACACTTGGGTCCCCCGCCGGCGGACCGGGGTGACCAGCGACCTTTGCAGGCCCACTGTGCCGTGCGCGCTGACATCTGTCAGCGCTGACATCTGTTTATTAGGTCAGCTCGGAATCTGGCTTTCAGGTGCGGTTCGGTTTGTGACATGCACTTGTCCGCTATACGGTGGTGGCAGTGAAATTGCATCAGTGCTTGAGTTTTGTACGCAGGTGTAAATAGTGGACAGTGGCGGATCTAGGATTTGAGTTTGGGGAGGGGCAAAAAATTCGCGCCGCCAAGGTAGTAGGCTGAGAATTTCAAACGTCCAAAAACAGCGGTTTATTGAAGTTGTACAAAAATGCACATTCAAAGTTATTACATAATCGTTTTTGGCCATGTTCCGTTCTGCTCAATCCTGAAACACAACCATAAAACAGATGATAGAAAATAACTGTATATTCTAATGACCTTGGACCTGACACCAAAATAATAAAATACCCGAGACATGTATTTTGCCACCCTCTTCCGTGACCCCCGCGACCCCCGCCCTCTTCCGTGACTCAGAACAGCAAACAAGCTACGCACCAAGCTCCGGTATGCTCACCAAACTGGGAAAAAGCGAGCCAGCTGAACTCATCCAACTGCCTTTTGTTGCATGCTCTGCGACGCAGAACGCCCGCCACCGCGTGCTGAGAGGACGGCATACCCTTGTGATCCGGTACCCACCGGTTGTCCAAAGCAGACGAGCGTTCATGGTCCGACAATTCTGACGGACGACTGACTAGGCGGTCGATGTCTTTCGGGTCTGCCAATTCTGGACACCCCGGTGAGCAGAGTCCTATATCAGTTTCGCCGGATCGGCGAGGCTCCTTGGAGCCGGCTGTCGGGTCAGACTGGCCAGGATCTGTGGAGCCGGCTGCCGGCGCCGGGTCAGGCCGGCGAGGCTCCTTGGAGCCGGTTGTCGGGTTAGGCTGGCCACTGGGCAGGCTCCATGGAGCCGGCTACCGGCGCCGGGTCAGGCCGGCGAGGCTCCTTGGAGCCGGCTGCCAGGTCAGGCTGGCCATGCTCCATGGAGCCGGCTGCCGGCGCCGGGT
>JARBER010055303.1:0-11999 GCA_030265075.1 Balanus glandula | reverse complement strand
AAAGATGATACCAGGCTGGCACAAAGTCACGCGAAAGTTTGGTATTGTATTGAATAAATTTTCACAATAGTCCGGTCCAGCGTTACCGCACCTTGGGAAATTTCCCAATATCTTGGGAAACGAGCCTCAGTAGTTACCACAGTAGACACCCCTCCCCGTGTCACCACAGTAGACACCCCTCCCCGTGTCACCACAGTACACACCCCTCCCCGTGTCACCACAGTACACACCCCTCCCAGTGTTACCACAGTAGACACCCCTCCCTGTGTCACCACAGTACACACCCCTCCCCGTGTCACCACAGTAGACACCCCTCCCCGTGTTACCGCAGTAGACTCCCCTCCCCGTGTCACCACAGTAGACACACCTCCCCGTGTTACCACAGTAGACACCCCTCCCCGTGTCACCACAGTACACACCCCTCCCCGTGTCACCACAGTAGACACCCCTCCCCGTGTCACCGCAGTAGACACCCCTCCCCTTGTCACCGCAGTAGACACCCCTCCCCGTGTCACCACAGTAGACACACCTCCCCGTGTCACTGCAGTAGACACCACTCCCCGTGTCACCACAGTAGACACCCCTCCCCGTGCCACCACAGTAGACACCCCTCCCCGTGTCACCACAGTAGACATCCTTCCCCGTGTTACCGCAGTACACACCCCTCCCCGTGTCACCACAGTAGACACCCCTCCCCGTGTCACCGCAGTAGACACCCCTCCCTGTGTCACCACAGTAGACACCCCTTCCAGTGTTACAACAGTAGACACCCCTCCCGTTGTCACCGCAGTAGAAACCCCTCCCCGTGCCACTGCAGCCCTCCCCGTGTCACCACAGTAGACATTCCTCCCCGCGCTGTGATAGTGTAGTACTTTGACGTTAGCAGAGGGTGCTCCACCTTTGTATATAATTTATATATGACGGTCTTCGAATTCACACGTTCCCCTAACTGTTGTCGCCTGGTTCCGCCCTTGGCACCATATCGCAGAGCATTGTATCACGCCGACGGTGACTGGCTTGTTTAGTCGACCGTTAGACGGCTCTACATTGCAGACTCAGGGGCATGTGTGGCGAGTGACGTCACTCGTCTGTGGTCTGTACAGGTCACAAGAAAGGCACTGTTATTTCTACTGTAGGCGGCTTAACGCTTTTAGGTTTCTGAGGGGGGACTCGAAATCGCCCCCAGAGGTTTTCCTGCTTCTAGTTAAATAATCAACTTACAGTCGTAAATTGTTGGCTACTTTTCTCAAACTTCATTGCGCATCGAATGGTAAAATATAAATAAAATATATTTTTGGGAGGTGGTCTGAGACTGTTTCAAGGGGGGGAAGTTCATTTTTTTAAAACAAAAATTGACTTGGTTAATCACTTGTGAAGAGCAGAGCTTACAAGTGAAGTATTATAAAAAACAAATAGCTGTTAGGAATTAAACGTTCTTTCAGATAGTTCATCATGTTCATTGCAATATCAAAATTTGAATTTTTGAATTCCAAAATGTTGGGAAGCATAATCCTTTTTAAAAAAATATAAAACTTTTTTGTTTTTGACTTTATAAAAAACGCAGTGTATGTTAAATAAAACACCCTAAAAACATATATTAAAAGTTTTAAGTCGATGCTTCAAATTTGATGACAAGAGGTCAGGTAAAATGCTTGACCTTCCATCATAAACCTATCGTGAATCACGGAATTGTAATCAAACACATGATATCAGCCAAACTATTTTAGTATTATATCATACAGGAATGTTCACCAAACGCTGACACATTTTTTTCTAATGGACGTGCAAACAGGTGCTCCAGGCATACAGTTTTTGATACCGAATAATGCAGACTTTTGAGGGCATTTGTTTAGCACACGTCTTGACCACGTATATTCCACTTCCAAGTCTATACGAGACATGTTCTAGATATCGTCCGTTTCGGGCGACGCACGGACGGACGAGAACCTCCTCTCCGCCGGAGGTTCTCCACCGCTCTTCGACACATGTCGGCGGAGACGGCCCGCACAGCAGCTCCCACTGCCCTCTTCAACTGCTTCAGGTTCCTTGGTTCTTCTGGTAGACTACCCCTTTCGCATGTCCCCACATAACATCGGGGAGGTGGCCGGGGAGTTGGCCGGGGGAGTTGGCGTTCTGCAGCTGCGTCCACTCGGGGCGGCGGCACAAGTTTGACGACCAAGAGGTGCCTCAGCTGAACAGCAGCGCCGTGCAGAACACGTCAGGAAGGATGCCTCTTGTTCTACTCGACTATCGACGGGCCAGCTTAGCGAACAGCGGGTCTGCCAATGATCAGGGTCCCTATACTTGTTTTAGGATACCCAACATCGCTTGTCGTGATTGTCGTGATTGAATTGCGATTGTATAAATGTATGTTTATGTATATGCGTACGTGAACTACCTGTGCTTCTTCTTATTCTTCTTCTTCAATACACATGGTATTTTAAACATACATTTACCAATTACCGGAAGTGTTGCTGTGTGACTCCTGTCATCTCGCTGTGTGACTCTCATGTGACTCTCATGTGACTCTCACGTCGCGTGAAAGGCAGCTGCTAAAAAATGGCGTCAGACTTTTTATTTATCTCATAATTTCGCCGATAGGAGGTATCGTGGGGTCACCCCCACTTATCCTAATCTTAAGTCCTAGTTATTGCTAATATAGTAACAACTGTTTGACAATTATGACGCGTAAAAGCCAAGGCGAAAGAGAAAGCGTTACAACTAAATTACACCGAGGCAATACCGTCTGCCTCTGTGGCCACTTCCCGTGACACTACAAGTGGACAGTGACTGGTTCGTTCAGCCACTCGTTGGAACAGGAGCGCGCCGTCCCGGCATTTACCAAGCCACCGCTGTAGGACAGATAATACACAGTGGTGACGTCACCGGCTTGTAGCATGCTCTGCCCGTAGACTCTAAGGTTAAGCGGACAGCAGCGTTTTATGATCATCATTGCAGTGCTTTGAGGTGTTGCTTTGGTCTTGAATGAAGGTTGAGCAGTGAGAGTAGAGTATCGTCTCGGGATTTCATATTAGCCGTGTGGCTCATAACTGACCGGGTGGACCAGTATTGGATCGGCTGCCCCAACAGGCGGCTCGCTAGGGCAGGTGTGACCTATGACGTCACGATAGCCTTGAACAAAATGGACTCTTTAAAGGCCGGGCGGTTAACCTACTTATACGGCCTTGTCGTTAGACTACCGGAGATTACCGGGGCATGTGCGGTGACCGACGTCTCTCGTCAGTGGTCTGTTCAGTGACAGTGACAGTTGTCTGCAGGGGTGGAACCACCAGGTGAAAGGGGCAGTGGGGGCTTTTTTAAATTTGAGACTTTTTAGGCTTTTGTTGTTTTTGACTTTTGACTTTGACTCTGCCTTACTACTTTTTGAAGGACTTTATTTTCAGGATTTCAACCACTCATTTTCAGTTCTTTCCCTTTCTTCACCTCTATTTTACCTTATGATTCTTTTAAATTTGTCTGTGTAATATATTTCATACATCTGCGTCGCTACTTCTTTTGGCTTTCCTTATTTCATCACACATTTGCCTTCCAATGTGCGATCAATACATTTGTTTTACAAAATTATGCACGATAAAGAGACGCTCCAGCCTGTAGCATCAAAGCCAGCAGTGATGCATTTGACATTCGCGTTAGACGCTGGTCTCAAAACACTAACTCAACATGTGATAGATAACAGTGCAGTAATAGATAGGAGTGCAGGGCCACTGCCCGAGTCCCTACAGGCTGCAGCCACCGATTATATACGATCAAGATAGTCGACACTGAGGACACTGATTAGATACGATCAAGATAGTCGACACTGAGGACACCGATTAGATACGATCAAGATAGTCGACACTGAGGACGCTCAACACAGACGAGGGGACGTGAGGGCTGACCATATTCGCCACGACGGTAACCAGTATTGTAAACTGTATCAGGTGCCGGTATGTAGAGTGAACATAAGCAATGCCTATTTGTATTATGACGTCATCAACCCAAGTTTAGATACTTTATCTTATCACGGTATGTGACATTTTTTAGATTGAAAATATTATCATCGTGTTCAGCAGCACCTCATATCCTTGACTATAGTCGGCGTATACGTTTTCGCATTTTTTTCAGAAAGGTAAAATAAAGTAACTATTTATGCTCCGTCACTTCTCAGTGCTCATAGATAAGTCTCGTTAAGCAGCTATTGTTTTATTTACAGATGTAACAGCATATAAAAAAACGTTACTATAGCCTTTTATTCACGAGTGACATTAACGATCATATTTGTGAACGAGCCGAAGGGGAGTTTATAATCTGAACCTTCAATGTCACGAGTAAATAACACAATTTACTTGACTTTCGGCTACTGGCTTTTTAGAAGACAAGCAGGCACATATTTTCGACAGTTCAATGCACGATGATTCATCTGATCATTATCACTTCCGGTTGTCCTTTGACAGTTCTGTTAATGCACGACTCGAACTAAGCTCGTAACCAACAAAAAACAGTTTTCGGCCGTGCACTAGTTCAGGGAGACAAAAGCGTCGTGATCCGATGTCACCACGAGCAACACTCCACGTTTTGTCTGCATTACAGCTGAACACGTCCATGGCAAGTAACAGGACGGCTAGGACGCAGTGGTTCCAAAACATAGCATATTCCGACATAGCACAGAATTAAACAGACTTATACAAAACGAATTGAACTGTTCCCACGTTGAAGCGGATGAAGCGTTCACGTTCGTGCAAGGCTGACACCTCGTAGCTGTCTCCGACGATGCAGTGCCAGCGTTCGCCGTATTTCCTGTTAAACTCCTCCCTGATCACCGTCGCCATGTCGTATCGACCTTTCCGTGTACTGATGGCAAATGTCGCGACACGGATAGCGTACTGCTGCATCTCCATTGGCATTGTGGCTTGATGGATCGTGACATTCTCCATTTGTACCTTCACAGCAAGGATCATCATCTCCAGGCTGCTCATGGTGACGCTTCTTTCCTGTGGAGAATGAAACCATCTATTACATTTTCACACGGTGCACACAGAGACGAATACTATTTATTTATGTGTCGCAGCCGGACTATGAGACATACATTTCTGAATAGCAGTTCTCAAAATTTGCAAACTGGCTGCCCAAAGCATCGACTGCTGGCTACAATTTATATCAATTTCCACAGTAATGTTCACCTGTCTCTGAATTAGTGACGTCCTCTCAGAATCAATCACACTCTTCGCAAAACAATTGCATGATACTGCGGCGTATGGTGCCTGTGCAAAATTTATAGAGCAAAACGTATGCGAGTTTAATACGGCAGTTAAATAGTAGTCGATTGGAGATGAATCAACATTATGGTGCTGTTCTTCATTCTTAGACAGTTTGAATTTGGATGGTGATCTGAAATGTTAAAAATATTTTTTAGCTACATTTTCACAAGCAGTTTTTTTTAATTTTAGCCATGCTATAGGTACATACCTAATTTCTACTCAGGTACACTACAGACAGTGCTGAATCAACTTATGAAACATTATTAATAGACATGTTATCAAAACATGGGCGGCGCCACCGTCGGGCAGAGGGGGCAGACTGCCCCCGCTGTGAAGGAGCAGGGGGGGGGGCAAAACTATGTTTTTGCCCCCCCTGAAATTGAGTCAAAAGTTAATAATTTGCATGGTTGAAAACTTTCACCACTAACATCGGCAGCTTAAAGGTAGACCTTAGATAAATTCTCAGAACTCTGTTTTATTTTATTTTTAATTACCGTTCTATACTATATTTGAAAATCGGCATACCTCACACCGAATCAGGACAGAAGGTCGTAAATTACTGAAATATATTTGACTTTTGTTGCGTACGAGTGCAGCACTGACAAAATACCGTAGCACTATATTCGCGGCATTCCTTGACAGACATGCTTACTTCCCTAAAAAAATAACTATTTGGTTTGAGAGTCTTAACAGCCAATAATATGCTGTTATATACAGGTTCTGAGCACGGGCAGCAAAGCGGGTATATCTCAGTTCAAACTGCCATGTTGAATTGAACTATTTCATTTGAGGACAAAATACAACAAACAGGTTAACTCATGTTTCGTGATTTTTTAGTGAAATTACGCTAGAAAGGAATATTTATATAACATAACTTTGCAAGATAGATCAAGAACCAATTTAAGAGATGAATCAAGACGTAATACAGCGCAGCGAATGTGCCTGTGTATATGACCGGTGTCATGCCACCGGCTATTTTTATAACTAATAATCGTACGAGACGCGCAAGGCGGCACCCAAAAGCTCTCGATGGGTTGAATGTAAAGTAACATACGTTACATGGGTTGAATGTAAAGTATAAACCTTACGTACTTAAGATGTTACGGCTCAGGTGACATGCCATCCGTCAGTTCACACTCAGGTCAAATTCAAAATCGAGACATTCCATTTTCCAAGATGTCAGACTAAAATCATTTTTTAGAGAGATGCATGAATGGTAGTATACACTTTACATCCAGCTAGCCATGACGAACGGCAACCCTGAGCACATAGCAGACACCATTGGACCGCGTGCCCACGATCTGCACCAGCACAGCACCAGACACGCCGGTCGTATCCCAGTACCGCGCATCCGAACAGAAGCCGGCAGGCGCAGACTGTGCAACAGGAGCGCCTGATAAATTCCGCTGGGAAGGGGGGGGGCAATATTTACTCCCCTCCCGGTTTTCCTCAACAACTCTAAAACGATACCAGCTATCGACGCAAAACTAACAATACCTACCCTAGCGAGCATCAATTTCACGTTTTCACAGAAAATTTATATGAAATCTATTACAAACTTTTTGAGGTAATGACGTTTTAATGACGTCATGTCAAGTCTTTTTTATGAAAAAATACTAATATTAAAAAATTGTAGAAATTCGAGAAATGCAGCAAAAAGCAACCGAAAACCTCAACGGAACGAGAACAAAATTGTATACAAGATGGTTATCTAGGATTTTCAAAATTGTGAGTTTTTGACCCCACAAATGTCCAAAATCATTTTTTTTAAATAAGTTATTCGAAAAAACTTATTTTCTTCATTAGAAAACAAAACGGAATATATGTATTAAAACTACGTATGTAAAATACCAAAACCAAATTTAAAGCCAATAACTTTGTATTTGCCAGACTTATGGCTCCCTAAATGTTGGTAACCCATAACGTCATTTTTCAAAATTGCTTTTTGGGGTTTATTTACTAGAAAATAAATGTCATCGCTGTATTCCTGAGACAAAATATGTCTATAAACATCCGTTTTTTGTTTCGGTTAAATATTTTCAAAATTTGACCTCAATTAACCTGACATTGACCTTTTATGGGGTCAAGTCGCAAAAATAAATGCTGCTATATAATTTTACGCATAAAACTACCCATTTAAAATGTGCTGCATGACTTTCGTAGACCTCTTGCCTACAGTGACCTTGTGTGACCTGACCTTGACCTTTGCTTACTTTTTCCCTTCTGCTTAATGCATGATATGCGGTATACCTTTGAGATCACTCAGTGCGATCTTAGTCCCAATTTACCGCTTAACGGAATATTTAGCCCAAAACTAAAATATCAAACAATTTGCGGTTGGCCTGACTGTGACCTGACATGAGACCTTTTTTGGAAAAACTTTAAGCATGCTTTGAACGCAGCTCATTGAGAGCTTTTGATTGCCGCCTTGCGCGTTGCGCTGCGGTTATTGGTTCGAGAGATAACCAGGGGGGGGGCGGGCAATATATGCCCCGCCCCTCGCCGGGGCGCGTTCGGCTGAAGGCCCCCGCGGGGCGCGGGTTAACATGCTGAACGAAATAGGCATTGATCCATCATGCAGGCCATCGTTCCGTGCCGTGCTATAAAGAGCACTATTTTCTGCTCGCGTCTGAAACGTTGTGTGTTCACTTTCCATTAATATATGTTCATTGTGCGGACTGCAAAATATGCTCAGCTTAGGCGACTCACCGACTGCCATACTTATGTATCCATCTTTCTTTTAATTTCACATGACGTGTGTGGCGAAAAACCACCGCAATGTAGTGGATCCACGATAAATACATCTTATCTGTATCTGTATCTGTAACGCGTAAGACGCAAATTGTGTGCATGCAAGCACAGTGCGCACCGACGGAAGACATGTCTGTCTCCCTGACATGAAATGTCATGACTCATGACATGGCATGGACTGACCCATGGGCTTGAATCTGAAGTTCTCGTAAATAAGGGAACACAGTGGTGTACGGCGCCCCATATTTCGCAGTCTTTCATGCATCAATTATCCATGTTGTGTAAAGATTTCGAACGCGGATTTTTCAGGCCGGGACAACTGATAACGTGTGAACCTACTTAAAATTATGTTTAGATATTTGTGGCAGCTTATCAAAATTAGTGTTTTACCGAGCAGTTCGATACTCACTGCATTTGTCACGTCGTGCGCACCTAAATACATGGCCTATAATTTGATACACCAACTCACCTCGAATTTGTGTATATTGGTTAACTAAAATGAGGTTAATTTTGCTGGCTCCACAATACATAATAAAATAGAGAGAGAGAGAGAGAGGGCGGACGAGTATAAGTGCAAAGGACACAATAACTATGACCATATTTATTTTCTCAACTCATACAAAACACCGGTAGTTTCATGAATTTCACTTGCCCCCCCTGGCAAAAATCCGTGGCGCCGCCCCTGCAGCAGAAACTATGCTAACGATTGCCCACCCTCATAATGGGGAAAGAAACTCAGTCAACACATGTCAAGATCACTGTTAGCCCCTGCATTTGGTCTGTAAACACCCTCATTCAGTTTATATGTACTTATTTGCGTTTACACATTCATAATAATTGTGAATTAATCATTCATGAATGATTCATTGAATGAATCATTCATGATTAATTCATGTAAGCCTGTGAATCACTGAATTATTCACCATTGGTAATGTGTGATTGAACCATGATTGAATTCATGTTTGCTGGTGATTGGTGAATCACGATTGAATCATTCATACAATTTTGAATCATTCAAGTTTGCACCGTTCCCGACCGGCGTACATCAATTGGTGAAGGTTCCGACTTCCGAGATATTGTATCTGATATATTGAGTTTCAGCGAGTTTCAATAGGTTTCTTTGATATAACTGGCCGGATTAAGTTATGATTTTTTGTTTATTATTGAGAAAAAAAAATGAGACGATGTCCCATTGTAATCCAACGGGGTTAAAATTCGTCGTTAGGAGATAGGCATGCATCTTGTATTGCTTGCTTCATATATTTGCATCGAATTCGTGTGTATAATTGTATGTAGGTAGGTATGTACAATGTACATATGTATTGTTTTTATTCTATGCCTTCACCCGTTCCTGGGAAGTTGCCCGTGGCCCGTGGTTGATTATGCGCTAAATAAACAAAATAAATAAACAAAAGGTCTAGCAACCCACAAATACTGAAGGGGCTTTCGCCGCAAATGCACGCGGGCCTACGGTCACGTGATCGAGCTCAGAGCTCTCACTGTATACTGTAAATGGATTGTAGGAGTTATATTTACATATACGCCTATTTATATTTTTCTGCAAACTTATCCAAGATAAATGTTAATATTGCCTTATATGGCCCCTGTGTACAATCTCTGGTAGCAGACGAGGTGGCCGAGTGGTTAAGGCGTTGGACTGCTAATCCAATGGGCTCTGCCCGCGCGAGTTCGAATCTCGTCCTCGTCGATGATTTTCCGTCTGGCGCGGGCGCGACGGTTCGCCTGCGTGCTGTGAAAATGTGAATTTAGTTTCGAGCAACTCTCCTTCCGCTTGCTGCTCTTGTTCTACATGTTCGCATGTTTTACATTTTCGGCGAATGTCACTGATGAGTCGTCTTTCGAGCATCGTTGTGACTTGTGCCCTGTCCCGTGTTCAGGTGCGCGTTGTGTGGGCCGAGTCGAGCCGCCGGCCGACGGTATTCAAGGTGACGCTGCCGAAGCAGGGCTCCATCCAGGACCTCTGCCGCGCGCTGGAGCGCCTCGCCAAGGTGCCCCACCAGTGCCTCGTCGTCGTCGACGTCTACCACAACAAGTTCCACAAGATCTTCACCGGCGCCGACCCGCTGAAGGAGATCAATGATAAGGACGTCATATTCGCGTGAGTGGTGCCCTCTATCCGGCTGCCGCGCCGCTGTCGGTGGCAGACACGGTGACATTCCGTCAAGCAACAATGTCGCTGAATGTTGTTTCTATATCAGTTTTGTTGTATTTAATTTTGTATCAGTAATTTTTTTAAATCTTAACATTATCATCATGTTTAAGTCGACGCGCCCTAAAACCCCAATAAACCAACTATATCATTATGCCAGTTACGGACATGACGTGTGGGACTTGTCAGGTCGCTGACTGAGACTGTGCCATGCCGTCCCGGTGAGCTGACGGCCGCGTGTCTGTGTGCAGGTACGAGGTGCCGCCGCCGTCGGCCGGCCTGCAGCCGGTGCCGGTTTATGTGCGCCGCGGTGACGTGGGCGGGGGCGGCGCGCCGTTCTTCGTCTGCCTGCGCCGCGAGCGCACCAGCTACGGCGAGCTGGCGCGGCTGGTGGCGGCGGCCACGGCGCGCTACGTCCGGCCGCTGGAGCCGGCCGACTGGTGGAGCGGTCCCGAGGCGGCCCTCACGCCCACCGACGGCGGAGGTGCGTCCCGCCCGCCAGCCGAGGCAGAAGCGGCTCGGGCGTGTGAAGGGAACGGATCGGTCGTTCACTATTTTGGAGTGAATTTTCCTTTTCCAAATGATTAGTTGTGATACTTATCCTGATATAGATATTGACTTTATATTAATAGTAACAATTAAGATGTGAATTCAACAAAACTACTGGTTTTCAAATTTCTACATCAATCAGTATTGCTTGGTTTCGGACCCAATTTTTCACCCTCATTGTCTTATTGGGCTCAAATTTACCTCTCTGACACCAAAGCAAAAATAAAATTCTGTGACACTGCATACCAGAGGTGGCCGGGCTGGTATCCCTGTGTCCGTGTCTGTGCTCCCGCAGACTGACGGACCCTTCTGCTGCCACATCTGACGAGTCGAGCCCCACTCTCCCATCCCCCCCCCGACCCCTGCTGTACTAACACCTCCTCCTGCGCTCCCCAGCGCTACCGAACGGCACGGCCACGGCGGGCGCGGCGGCCGCCACCCCTGACGACAACCCCGACAAGCCGGACGACCCCATGGGCCAGCCGGAGTTGGCCGAGAAGCCGGACAGCTCCGCCCCGGCGCCCT
Source organism: Balanus glandula (assembly GCA_030265075.1). Classification (NCBI taxonomy): domain Eukaryota; kingdom Metazoa; phylum Arthropoda; class Thecostraca; order Balanomorpha; family Balanidae; genus Balanus; species Balanus glandula. The sequence continues at coordinate 746 of JARBER010055303.1, read as the reverse complement.
ACCAACTCCAGCTGGCCAACAGCAGCGCCAACACCTGCCTGGCGCGGCTGTCGGCCGACCAGCCGGAGCAGGCGGTCTCCGTGCCGGCCGGCGCCGTGCTGCTCGTTCAGTGGCAGCCGGCCGCCTTCGCCGCCGCCGTGGACACCCTGGAGATGGACGCGCGCGACGAGCACGAGTCGGTGACGGCGCGACCGTCCACCCGCCGGCCGGCCCTCCAGCTCAGCGACTGCATCGACCTTTTTACGAGCACTGAGAAGCTGGGGGTGAATGATGCCTGGTATGTGTGGGAGGGGAGGAGGAGGGGCGGGGGGGGGGTGATAGGGACTGGGGAGGGGACGGTGATCATGGAAGAGGAGGATGGGAACTGCAACGGTGTGTAATCTTTGTCTACAAATGTGTTGGTCTTGCGGCCGGGTCTCTTCATTGCGCTTGTATCGGATTTGGGTATGTGATCGGTGTGGGACATGGATGTCGTTAGCGTTACAGACCTATCACTGTAGTTGATCCGTCGTTTCGTGCCCTGTGACTGCGGCTTATTTCTCTTCGTCTTGGTACCGTATTGCGGTTCAGTGTTGCCCCAGATTAGCCATGAGCTACGCACCCCTCCTTGAAATCGTCATTCATCACATGCCCTCCCCTCCCCCAGGTACTGTCCCGACTGCAAGAAGCACCAGGAGGCCACCAAGAAGTTCGACCTGTGGTGCCTGCCGGACGTGCTCATCATCCACCTGAAGCGCTTCTCCTAC
>JARBER010055193.1:0-12000 GCA_030265075.1 Balanus glandula | reverse complement strand
TATTTTTGAAAGTAGAAAAAAGGAGTTAGCGGTTTGCGGACTTACAATTTCGGCACTCCGCTAATCGCTAATCCGTTATTTTTCAATCCACTACTCCGCTAATTTCCCCTTAGTCCGCTAATTAGCGGATTAGCGATTAGCGTACTTCATTAGCGGAATGCCCAACATTGCTTTTAAGCACAAGTTGTGTGACCATAGCGTCAATATAAAGCATTGCAGGGAACATATGGTATCAAAACAAAGCATACATCAACTTTGACCTTCGAGTTGACCTTGACCTGACCTGTGACCTTGAAAACCAAATGTCAAGCCTTTATCAGACTAAGCTCATTGAGATCTTGCGATCGCCGCCTTTCACGTCTCGCTGCGGTCTTTGGATTGTAAGGTAGCAGGTTTTGCAATCGGACGACAACTTTGGGTCGTTTTGAGCCACCCTTCCTTTGGTCTTTAATTTGACCTTGAATATGACCTTGAATTCCAAAGTAAATGTGATTTTCGTAATCAGCGTGGCCTACTGAATCTAGTAAAATTGTAGTAAAATGTGGGGTCGTTCTAAGCATTCCTTTCTTTGACCTTAAATTGAACCTTGAAGATGATCTTGAAATTGAAAATGATTGTCATATTCGTGATCAGCGTACTCTACTCCACCCAAAATTACATTTTGGAAAGAATCGCTACTCGACAAGGAATACGAATCCGAATACGACGCTAACTTCACGGACATTAAATTGAGAGCTGTTAAGGTACAACAAATGTAATATTCGTGTTCAGCAGCTCCATATTATAAGCTCTGCCACAAAGAAAAAAGCTAATTAAGACCTCCACTGAACACTGTAGCAACCCTTTGAAGCACTAAAGTATACTTTCTACGATTTTTTTTAAATCAGGTTTTTAAGGGATGTGTGTTTTTGACAAAACAAATTTTGACAAAAAAGCTTAATCTAACAATAACGATGCTCAAAGTTGCTGTACAACGCTGCAATAATTGATTTTAGGTCGTAGTGGCCGCGCATTTTTAAACTACTTTGATGGCATCAAATCCAACTTTGAACGACGATATTGGGTGACTAGGCATGAATTTCTAAAAACTGACTTCAGATTCAGACTCAGGTGCGATTGCTCTGAAACCTCAAATTTGCGATAAAGTGATATAGTCCCTTTAAGTACGGTGAATGCTGACGTAGAACTTCTCAAATGAGTTTAAGGGCTTGTATTGACCAGGTACAAGCAAATAAATGGCAGTGCCGTTTGGCTGACATAACATTGGTCTAGAAACATATATCTTTATTACAAATTTGTATGCTTGAAATTTGACCTTGAGTGACTTTAACTTGACTTGAACAATGAACATGACACTTATTTCACTAAAATGAGTTCAGATGGTCAAATGATGATGATGATTAAATTGTACGTGTAAAATAGCACATGAACATGTCTTGCATGTTTTTCGAGAAAAAATATTGACCTGAACCTGACATTGACCTGTTACAAAAGTGCAATTTCCGCCCATGAAGAATGTTGATTATATCGTTAGAAGTACTTTACTATGGTCTCATGGCCCTTATTAAAGGATCTAAATGGAAAACATGGTCGATAGGCCCAAAAGTCTTAATTTTCACCTTTGACCTGACTTTGTCCTGACATGTAACCTCAATTAAGAACAATCGAGTATAGGCTTTAAAAGCGTATCAATACCGTACAGCTCTGTTTCCTGAAGCGCTTGCCTGATACTTCTAACAAATTCCTGTGTGCATGCCCTGAGGTTGACTTCTTTAGGCCATCGCACTTTGGGAAGTCTTAGGTGTTACGCTTCACGGAATAATAGGGCACTTATCTCGGTTGATGAAACTTCATGTTTAGTCCGCTGCCGATACCTATATGCGTGTGCGCGAACGTATGTACGAAGTGCTTTATAGCTAAATGTCCGCCCGTATGTGTGCGTGTGTGTTGGGGGATGAGGAGTGGTGATATTAGCGTGTACAGACTGTGTGTGTGGGGAGGAGGGGGGGGGGGACAAAATTGTACGTCATTGTAGTCATAAGTGGGCTTCGGTTAGTGGTTATATTGACTAATACAGAATACAGTATACAGCGTTTTATAACTACCTACCTTTCGAATGCTGCCTTGTGCGTCTTGCTGCAATAATTGGTTTCGAAAATAGCAAGGGGGCAATATCCCCTCCCCCATCTGGTGTTGTTTTTTATTTTGTATCCCGTTTCTTTCAAGTGATATGCCACTCAGGAAGATTTTGCTCCATTTCCTGTTGTCTCCATCCGGCAGATATTTCAAAAGTATTTTCTGAATGAAGTGCCAGGAGAACAATGAATGAACTGTCGGGCGTGCAGGTCTATGTGTAGGTACGCGCTAAACATGTGTTGCAGTTGTAGTACAACGCCTGCAAAGTGAATGGAAGTCGATCGTTAAGAGCGATACAATCAACTGGAATGTGTCATAGGCTACCATATAGATCGGCAGAGTTGTACCGACATCCGCTCTCCGCGCCCCCGACCTGTCGGCGGCGACAAATCTTTCCCGTGATCACTGTCGGAGAGGAGGAAACTCTGGCCACATGCGCACTCCTCCGCCGATCGTGACCTACGCGACGCATTTTACTGCGCCGCCTCCGTACAAAAGCGGCGCACGGACTGCACCAAGCACACTTCTGCCGCCGTCCGGTCCCCAGAGAGCAGACGCCGCCATGAAGTCCGCCGCGGCCCTCCTTCTGCTGTGTGTGATGCACGTCAGCCGGGCGCAGCTGGGCAGCGTCGTCACCTACTCGCCGCTGACCGGGGCTCAGCCGAGCTTCGGCAGCTCGCCCGTGACCATTAGCCGCAGCTCCCCCGGAGGAGGAGGAGCTGGGGGTCGGCGGTCCGGCGGCCAGCCCGCAGCCAGCCTCGGGGGCCTGATAGCCAGCGGCTTCAACAGCGTCAGCTACTCCCCGCTGACCGGCACCCAGCCGAGTTTCAGCAGCCTCGCCAGGACCCAGCCGAGCTTCGGCAGCCTCGCCGGAACCCAGCCGAGTTTCAGCAGCCTCGCCGGAACCCAGCCGAGTTTCAGCAGCCTCGCCGGAACCCAGCCGAGCTTCAGCAGCCTCGCCGGGCTCAGCAGTCTCGGATATGCCGGTCAGCAGGGATTCAGCAGCCTCGGCTCTGCTGGCCAGCTGGGATTCGGCAGCCTTGGCTCTGCTGGCCAGCTGGGATCCGGCAGCCTCGGATATGCCGGCCAGCTGGGATTCGGCAGCCTTGGCTCTCCTGGCAAGCTGGGATTCGGCAGCCTTGGCTCTCCTGACAAGCTGGGATTCGGCAGCCTCAGCTCTGCTGGCCAGCTGGGATTCGGCAGCACTTCGTTATCTGGCAGACAGTACCCTAGCTTCACCTTCCCTCAGGTGCTTGCAACCCAGCGGAGCTTCGGCGGCTTCCCCGCCATCACCGGCTTTGGCTCCAGCAGCCTCTCCGGGTTCAACACCCTGGGAGCGAACAGGCTGCTCCCAGCCAGTGGACTCGCCTCTGGTATCGCCCTGGGAGGAATCCCCAGGAGCGTATACTCCAGAGGGATAAACAGCCTCAGTTTTTCTCCCTCAGCTGGGCCTCAGCTGCGGTTTCCCCTCACCGCCAGCCCTGGCTTCGGTGGCCAGTTCAACACCTTCGGCCTCCGCTCCGGCAGCCTGGCGGGAACCGGCGCTCTGGGCTCCGGCGTGTTCCCAGGAGGCAGTCTGCTGAACGTGTTGCCGTCTGGAGGGTTCAACAGCGCCAGCTACTCTCCGCTGACTGCAGGGATTCGGCGCTCAGGTGTGGTCAGCCCCGCCGCCGCCGCCGGTCTGGGGTCTGTCGGTCTGACGAGAGCCTCTTACGGAGGACTGGCCGCCACCGGCTTCAACAGCGTCAGCTACACTCCTTTGTCTGCCTCCCAGCGCGGTCCTTAGATTCGGGTAGCATCTGATCATTTAGGACTAAATACTGTAATGTGCCAAAGCGAACAAAATTAACCTTGCGAAACTATCCGTGGATAGCCATATTCTGGATTTTCAGAGGCAGTGATGATGTAAACCAGTAAAATGCTTTAACCGGCGAGGGACGAGCGAGCCCGTATAGAAACCGATAGTGCAAGGAAATTGTCTGTTGATCTTCGCAGTTGGCGGATCTTCTCTGACAACTGCACGTAATTTCGACACATTGCCTCTGACAAATCGGTGTTATGTGGCCACTGCTCCTGGCGACAAAATGCAGCCTGCCAGCGTTCCATCCATCACTTAGCACGCGCCACGCGCCATGCCGACCCCTCACGTGAGACAAAACATGTCAAGCACAACATTGATTGAATGGGGCCATAAAGTGGCGTATACGCCACCTGATAGCCCCATTAAATTTTCAATACATTTAATAAATTTAATAACCAGCGATCGATAGACCGCTGGTAAATCGGATGCAATGTTTCGAAGATATAAGCTCCTCAAAATCGTCATGGTCTTGTCTAGTCTTGTCTTGTCCTGCCTTGTCTTGTCTTGATGGGGCGCTCATGTTTGAGAAAAATCCCGTATCTGGTGAGGACTCGCAAGCGCTTCGAGCTCGCTCGTTACAAGCTCGTACCAAGCTAAGGTGTCGTTCAATTATTTATTTATCTTGTTGTGAACGTGAGTGGGTCGGTGTGTTTTGTTATTTTTTGTTTGTGTGAGCTTGAGCCTTGAGTAATTGTGACTGTGTGCGTGAGAATATAGCATTATAGCATGAATATACGACGGGCCGAGCCGAGATCACTCGCTGATTACTCGCGCGTTTTCGAGATCACTCGCTGCACTCGGAGACATTTCTGTGGCTCGACTTGTTTCTAGCGTCAATGAGGAAAAAGAACAAAGAAAAAGAAAAGAAAACGATAAAGTATGTTAAGTAAAGCTATTTAACGTATCCAATAAAAAAAGCCAACATCTTGAGAACGAATAACTTGTATCAGTCTTAAGGACATTTATTCAAACAGCACGATCATTATCTAAGAAGATTCATGACATAGATCGTGATTCGTGACTGTGTATAAGTGCACCTATACAATTTAGGTCACAGATGTACAATACAACACATGTGTATTGTACACCTGTGACCTAAATTTTTTATTGTAAATAATGAAGGTAAATACAATTTGAAAGTGCACCATTTATTACGTAAGTCTCACAATGTCATTCCGACAGTATTTGTACAAACTAAAAATAAGCAGTTCGACTGAAACACAACAAACTTGCTTCCTAGGACGACGCGGTTATGCGTTGTACCTACATCTATTGCATGCTCACATTCATATGCTAAGTGACATTTATGTGCACTCGTCAGTTGACTCACTGGACTCCAGAGAATATGTCAACTGCCATGTTAGAAGAGGTGTTACTGGTAAGAGGATCATTCCAAGCGTAGCTCCCGCTCGATGTTTCAATATTTATTTGCGACTTTCACAAACATTGCTAAACAGCAATTTTACGTCAAATCAGCATCTGATGTAAATATTGCGTATTTTATATTGAAAGTAGCTCGTCGATTTGAACAAAAAAGCACAATTTTTGCCGTTGTCGCTGCTCTTACTCACTTCAGCTCAGTGACAAACTTCAGCTGTGATCCGTGAAGTTCCTTTTCCATCCATGTTTCTATCTTCCTGCTCATTTCCTCGGTCAAGTGGTTTTTCCAGTCACCCGTTTCTCCTTTCCTCATAAAACGCTTACTGGTGTCTTTACTGGACCAGTTAGACTGATGAATCCACTCCCAGTTCACCCACGGATTGTTCTTCATGTTCTTGAACTCCAGATGCTGCTCTAGCTTGTTTAGTTGCTCCTCCTGTAAGTCTTTGCCGAGGAACTCTGCCACCTTTAGGATACTTCCCCGCAGGTCCTTCTTCATGTCTTCGAAGAACATGAAGAGCAGATTGGGGTGGTTTCGCTGCTCCCAGGCCTCCAGTACGTGCGGGAAGAAGGGTAACTGCGGCACCAGGCCGTCGATAAACAGGTCCACGAACTGGTCCAGAGTCAGCCCCGCTGAAGATCGATTGAACAGGTGCTGATGGTTCAGGAAGGAGACGCAGACATCCTTGGGGTTGCGTGCAACGTACACGACCTGCGCAATCGTAAAAAGGTGTAAGCGCATGATTCATCGACAACGCTTACGCCATGCTGGATGAGCTCGTCCGCAAGTAATGTTAAACGGTCATATGCAAATTATAATTTTGGACCGTGTGCAATAATGAGATACATCAATTGGTGATCGATATAGTCTTTAAAACTAGTGAGCGAATGTGATGAAATTACGATCAGCAAACAAATATGCCAACTTCAACTTCAATCCATCAACTTTCATGTTCAAAGCAACGTCTTTGCGATCTAGTATACTATTGCTATTTTCCAATGGCATTAACATTACAGTCATCACATCATATCTTTGTTGCACTGTCATGTCAGTCGTTTGGTAAAAAAACATATTTTCAGATCAGATAACAGCGGTTCTGATTACGAGTGACCCTGCGAGCCGCTACTCCGCGTCCGCGTCTTCACCTTGCACGTGTCGAGCAGCTTCGGCGGACACATGTGCAGCGGCAGGTGCGTCTTGACCAGCCGGGGCCTGGGCCGCGCCTCGATCGGCTCGAAGAAGACCCGCCGCGTCGTCTCGCTGCCCTCGGCTCGGATGGCGTCCAGCGCGTGGCCGGGGTAGATGGAGGCCGGCTCCAGGAAGTGCCAGCGGTCCGGCACCAGGAGTGACTCGGCGCCGCCGAACTGGCAGTCGTGCTGCAGCAGCCACACCAGCTCCTGCATCCAGGTGGTGCCTGACACACGGCAGACCAGCCTCGCGTTATACATTGGCGTGCATGATTTGTACAGGACACCGGCTTTACCTCACGTACAGTGGTCTGGCTTTAGTTTATACAGGGACTGACTATAGCCTTTCGTTACACAGAAACTACCTTACGTTGTACAGAGTACCATCATTATGCTATACAGATGACTAGCCTTATATTAAACAGGGAATCTGCCTTACCATATGTCTGCAGTGTACTTACCTGCCTTACGTTTACAGAAGACAAGTGGTATGTCATATGGAGGAGGGGGGGGGGGGGAAGCTGCGTTACGTTAATCGGGGAATCAGCATTACGTTGCATAGGGGACCACAATGCTATTGTATTTATTTCGTATTTTTGAAATAACTTAGACAAACTACTATACAACATTTACACCAAAGCAAGCATTACGACCGAGGATAAGTATTGTGCCGGCACAGCGAATTCATATTGATTCCACACGTGACCTCAGCCGTTTGAACTCCGGACACGGCGCTGGCCGATCTGCTGCCCGGCGGACCCTCACCACATTTGGGCAGCGTGGCCACCCAGACGTCACTGGTGTGCAGGGGCGTGTTCAGGCAGCGTCGCAGGGTCGGCCCAGCATCCGGGGCCCCCAGGTAGCCGGTTGGTCCGAACCGGGCCGCTCCGCAGTCGGCGAACACGCGGAAAGCGGCGCGGACTCGAGAGTCCTCGGCGTCCGAGAGAGGCTGAGGCTGCCACAGCGGAGCGCTGGAGAGGTTCGCCATTGCTCCACTGCGATCTGGCCGGCAGAAAATAAATTTCACTTCCCCGAAAATCGATTGAGCTCCGCAAAAAACTCGCCGACAATCGACACTAAATAGGCCGTCGTGCAGAGACAGGTTTAAGCTTTCAATTCAAATGCCAGTTTTGTATCGTTAATTGTTTTTTAAACTAATAATTTCGTGATGATGTTAAGTAAGATCCATAGTAATGAGTACAACCAAATACAAACAAGGAAAATACCGTAGTTGGCGATTAACCCGCGCGGCGTGGGGGTCACCAGCCGAACTCGCGGCGCAAGAGGGGAGGGGGAAGTGAATTTGACTCCCCTCATATCTTCCTAACCAAAAACCGCAGCGAGACGCGCAAGCCGGCAATCGACAGCCAAGGAAAAGCTGTCGAGCTACAATAATAAATTATTTGTGCTGACTTGAAGGTTAGGTATATGTGACGTCACAGGTCAGATCAAAGGTCAAAATCAAGTTTATATAGTTGACGGGTCATGCTTTCCATTCAAAGTCTTTGATTCTGAATTTTAGGAAACAAAAACCTCTCACAGGTATAGGTATCATTCATACTCCACATTAAACAAGTACAATTTTAGTTCAAGTTCAAGGTCTGGTCACAAAAGGTCACCATTTTCCAAATATCAATAAAACTCATGAAGCACATGTTTTTTTTGGGCACTGTTATACCTAGAATTTGATACAATTACTCATTTTTACATTCAGACCCCAGAAATGACACTTGGTAAAATTCAGATACAAAACGAGTTATTTTAGGTAAAATTTTGAATTCAATTAAATGCAATGCAAGTGAGATGTTTCTAGACTGTTTTTGCCTCAGACATGCAGTACTGGTAATTATTTGTTCCTATCTTGAAAAAAAGCCATAAAACGTGATTTTCAAAAATGACGTCACTGCAGTCACACTCAGGAAGCTACAACTCAGTTAAAATAAGAGAGAATGCTTTAAAATTTGGTTTGTGTATTGTCCATGCGTAGGTAGTTTCTCACATTTATTCTGGCTTTAAACAAAGTATCTTGAGAAAAAAATGTAAGCTTTTTTGAAAATTTCATTTCATTTAGGTCAACAACTCCAAATTGTGAAAATCCAAGACAACCATGTTGTAGAAAATTTCATATTCTACGTTCAAATGTTTTTGGTTCGCAAATCGCTTTTACACACGATTTTCTACGATTTTCAAACATTAATCGTTTTTCATCAAAAGTGGCATGACATGACGTCATTAATTCCAACGAATAATATTAATGACCAATGATAACCATCAGACCAATGATTTTCGAAAAATTGCACCACTGGATATAGAAAAGGGCTGTGCACATGCGCATGTGGAGAGTCATCCCAGCCCTGACTTATGAAAAAATTGCATTTTAGGTGTCCCTAACTACACACCGGATTTGAACATTATCGACCCAGGCGTTGTTGTTTTTTTACGATAAGTTTATTTTCAACAACCTTCACGCGGCACGCGCCAAACGCAGTAGTAGTCACCCACATAGTTCAACATTGGTCTTAAACAGGGTAGGTTATATGGGGTTGTACATCTTTGTTTATTAAAACTTGACATCTGGGGCGTTCCACGACAAAACGACCAAAATAAATTAATAAATGACACTACCATGTCACCGATTTGGACCAAAATTAGGATATAGGGTAATATGGGAAGCTGAATGAGCTTAAGAAGTTTTACGGCGATGCAAACAATAGCTTACAAAATATAACCTCTAGCATTCTTGCAAGGTTATGGTGCTACCCAATCTTAGTTAACAATTATCACCAATAAATTATTATTTATAACGTAACGTTTTTTTTCTGTCATATAATTTTGGAATCACATTTACCCACCATATCTGACTGCTCCACTTAATTTTCGAATTTCTCAAAATTTCGATTTTTTTTAACTATTTGAAGTTTTCTAAATATTTCGTTTACCTCTTATACAGCAAAATTGTACTTTTTATCATCACAATTAATTCATTAATCAGTTATATTAAAAATTAAAAATAAAACAAATGCGGTTTTGTTTAAAAATATGTAAATTGTTGTCATTTAATATGAATTTCTTGAATGAAAAACAACTTATTCTCAAATAACTTTCGAATGAAATCAGAAACATGGGCATGGTAAGAGTCAGCTGGTTTTCCCAGTCGTTCAACCCTGGATGATACGCCATATGACCTGTTAATGAGATTTTGTGACCTTGCATTGGCCCTGAGGCTACTTCAATTTTTGGCATGCCATATTGCCAAAAACGTATTGCTCTATTTACACTTTTTATTTGTAATTTGAATGGTAACAACCTCCTCTATAGGTCAATCTCTATTATTTTCGAATTTGTTAAAAAAATTAAAAACTTTTTTTTTTCAATTTGGTAATTTCTTTGGAAACCCCTAAAACATCGTAATTCTGCTTTTGACCATTGAAGTGTAACAAACTATCAATAACCTCTCATAATAGGTACCTACAAAAGAGTATGCGATTATGCCAATAAATCAGAACAAGTAGATAAACATGTGAAATAATGATAAAAGGACATTATTCAATATGTTGTTAAAGTGATAGTAAATGTTAATTTTGACGTTTTTTTAGTACAAAAACACATATGGATTTTTTTCTTTTGAGAAGCGATATTTAATCGCTTATTTAATTTTGATGGTAAAATATTCAAATATAAATATACTCTGCGCCTCTGTAGCCCACCAAAAATGCTTCAAAATTGCAAAAAATCTTAATTTTTAATTTTTACGCAATTCAAATTTGATTGAAATTGTCTTGTATGGAGTACTACATTACCATTCAATTAATGTATGTATTTTGTCATAAATTCACCACGCTATCGGCTGTTAAAACTTTAAGTTACCACAGGTCAAGTTAAAGGTAAAACACTCCAAAGAGGTCATATTGCATGTCATTCGACGCGTCAAGACGAGAGAAGTATGATGGCGTTTCCCATACTATTCTAGTTTGATTCGTTCACAAGTTGTTGGTGAGTAACTCATTATTTATAAAAGAATTCACATCAAATGTCAATATTTATCTCATTGATAGCAAAAGACACATCAATCTCATTTTCTTGGTTAAAATATAATTTATTGCTCATTTAATTTGTAATGGTCATATGTTATAATTTCGATGCACTAGAGTTACCAACTATTTTTTTAATTTTAAAATGTTTTAAAGTTTTGAATTTTTGAAAAATTCAAAATGTAATGTTGTCATCTTGTAGCTCGGCTCATTCCAATTCCAGTGATTTATGACAACGTTATGTTCCGACCTAAAATCATGGCGATATTGGGGACAAAGATTGAATTGCACCGTGAACTAGCGAAAATTACCGAGGTGATAACGGGAAAACACGTGAACTGAGAGGTCTATAATTAAGGAGACGTTTTCTGCGGACAAAGTTACTCCATACACCGATGTTTAACCAAATAGAAATGTTCGGTTGTCGGGCACTGGTCATCTTGTCGTGGAACATCCCATCTACCAGCAGTGCTCGTACCTACTTTACGTAGGTAGTATTATTGTACCTACTTTCCAAGTATGTATACGGCTGTGCGTTCGTTCCACTCTCCACTGGAAGACTGATAAGTGATAAACTCTCTTCTTCACCCTCATACTGGCGCAGTATACACAAGCGGTGACGTCAGAGACACTGTCGCTGTATTTCCGTCGGGACTTATGTCTGTCATCGGCCCAACAGGGCTGCTGTTGACGTAGGCAGGATTAGGTCACGATTTGACAGCTAACACGGGTGTGTCGCATGTATGTTTATATGTTTCTACAAACGCTTATGACCCAGTATGTACCAAGCTATAAAAACAGTTGAAAGATGTCCAGCACCGTATCTGTGGGTGGATTGAATACGGTTAGTAAATAAGCAAAGGCCACGTGTGGGTAAATATTTATAAATGTCTCCTGCTTGGGTATGCACATATATTCAGATCCTGCATTCATGACAAATCCATAAAGCATGGGTTTTCATTGTCCCACACATATATAGGTACGCACACGCCAAGGGGCACGAAACAGTGTCAGGTTCGAGAACAGCTCTCGTCCGTCGGCGCAGACCACGGCCTACATATCACCATACTGGCCTTTGGTAAGATATCTCCTCAGTTGAAACCTAAACTTTTGGGTATTGACGTCTAATGGCCTGAGGTGGTCATAGTCGTAACATAAAACGTCGGCGGCCCCTCTCCTTGCGTATTCTCGGTAACACTCGGTGGCTTGTAGCGCGTGTCTCGTACTGGTGCTGGGCAGCGTTGCCGTATAACTGGCAATGTCCGCGGGTCTGCCCGTGGTGGTGATGGTTTGTTAACATCCGGTGTTATTTGATCAGCTTCGTTGAATCGATAAATTTCAGACCACGGAGCACGCCGTTTATATGGCTATATTTTCGACGGCCACTGATGACGAGGGCATTTA
>JARBER010055082.1:0-12003 GCA_030265075.1 Balanus glandula | reverse complement strand
GAGTTCGCCCGACGTAGTTTCACGTATCGTGCCATTTCTGCCTGGAATAACGTGCCGCGTAATGCTAGATAATGGATGACCGCGTATTTTAGTCACTGTGCTGTGTTTTAAGCTATTTATTATGATTTTACTGTCATGCATTGTGTAAGAGCGTCATGTATTTGTGCAATTGACGTGGACGCCAAAGAACCTACGCTAGTTGAGGTTCCTAATACACCATCTTATCTTATCTTATCTTATCTACAATCTGATTCCTGAAATATTTAAATGTACAAGATTTGAACATGTCTGGAGATCAAACTTTTACTATTTTGTAACTCAACCACAATGTGTCCAAACCAAAATTTTGCAATCACTGTCTAGAACATTACAAATAGGGTAACACTAGGTAAATGCGGATGGGTATTAACATGGACAAACTCACCGTTCCTCTGCAATATCTCCCATGCACGCTAACAAACAGCTTCAAGGTCACTATGGTTGTCTCATTACACAATTCTGCGCATCAGCATGCCCAGCTGTGGTCCAATCAAATCACGCTGCTCGGTTGGAAGTTAATTATGTGTTTTGGGCGGCCTGGCTAGGCGAAGGTCGGTGGCGTACGTACGCAGTGCATACTGCTTGGCAATATTTGGGCGACATTTTTTTTAACCCTGATGGCAAGTTTTGCAACATGTCTTTTAATTGAAATGCATTTTAAGTTTTAGGTCCGCTTTTCCACAGGTGTTGCTCGTGATGTCCGCATTACACCCGGTCACTGAAATTGAGGGCTTGCTCCTTTTGGTGGCCGCTCGGGAAAGCAGTCCTGGGGCCATACTGGAAAAAACACATGTTACCGTCGACAAGTTCAGCGTAACTCGGCGCTTGCCCCGAAATTTCGGCGCAGAGTTCAGCGAAAATCGGCGCTTGCACCGAAATTTCGGCGGAGGGTTCAGCGTAACTCGGCACTTGCGCCCAAATTTTATCGGAGAGTTCAGCGTAATTCGGCGCTTACGACGCACACATTCGCGGTAATATGCCTTCGTGCCGAAAAACGAGATGACATCTGAGCCGGAAACCTGATGCGATGGATGAGATACATGGGTCGGCCACTCTCCGCCAGCGACCAACCAACGATATAGAGTAAACTGCCGTCTTGTCTGAAAATCTTCGACATAACTTAGAACCACTACGAACTAGAACTGCATCCCAGTGGTGAACCTGTCCAAAATATGTTATTTTCCTGGTGTGTCAGCAGCTCCATTTCCACCACATGGTTCAGAGCTTGCGACCATAAGGAAAAGTCCAGGCGGGACATGTCAGGGCTGCACGTGAGCTAGTGATGGGCATTTGTAGTGGATACTTGACTCGTTAGTCATTACTGCAGTCTGTGGATCTGTGTGTACTGCAGTCTGCCGCCCTGGCATGTCAGTGATGATGTCACCAGCAAGGCCAGGCCACTAATATGGCTGACCCTAAGCCTGATTAAAAGACGTCTAGAAAGGATTAAGGCAAAAGTAACACTTTTACTTCGGTTTTAAATTTGGCGCAAAGTTAGAGAGATTTCAGCGCAAATTGTTAGGTGCCAAATTTCGACACATGACGGATTGATGAAGAGCTCAGCGTAATTTTAAGATTTTTTTTTCAGCCTGGTCCTGGGGCTATGTGAAAAAGTATGACATATTTTGGTCACATTACTTGCAGTGAAGTTTTGTTGTCCTCTTTTTTTTAAGGACACCTGGGGTGATAGAACATTTGTGTTTATTAGGGGTACACTATACTGAATGCACATCATAATAAAACCATGTGGCCATGAAACAAGAAATCCAAGATGGAGGCCCATTTGCTCTCAGGGCTCCTGTCCCAAACGACCACCCTTCTTTTTGAATTTTTAAGTGGATCTTGATATTAACATTGACCTTTTGTTGTATCAGTGTGTAGAGAAATGTTCAATGTATCTATTGATACCTTTGGTTTGTGAATTTCTTGTTTGAATTTACTGGTTGGTTGGTTGTGGACTAAGCACTATATCCTGTAGGACCGAAGTGCTAAGTGGAACTCTCACCGTGTTCCAACGGATCAGGTAGCGACGGAACCACATGTTCCGCCCGGGAATCGAACCCGGATGTCTGGCTCAGGATGCAAGGATCTTACCCCTACGCCAGATGCTCCCTTTGAATTTACTGCAATATTGCCCTTAAGTCGCGATTGTGCTCGCAGCGCCATAATCGTCCGCATTTACCTAGTCTTAACTCTTAACCTAAGTTACACAATACTATTAGAAGATACATACCTTTCTTGGAAGAGCCTTTTCCATACTTTGTCAGAAGATTGGACGATGGCATCTAGCCTCTTGCATGTGCTGGAGACTGATGCAACATTATTCAGCCCAATTTCACCCAAGATGTTTTCCAACACCTCGGTAGGAAGACAGCTGAATGGCATTCCAGTCACTGCCATTCTTCTGATGAATATCAGCAACACTCAAAATGCATTAAGTGACAAAGAGGACTATCTAACGAACAAATCCGCACACACAGCGCAACAAAAACAGGCCTGACTGACACGCGCACGTGACCACGTGCACGCGCCGCCGTCAGGTAAACAAGTGATTTTGAATTTTTAAACCAAGGTCAAGAGCGGCCATATTTAGGGTGCATTCGGTAACACAAAGAATCCACTGGTATCGGGACGAATCTGCTGTTTTAAATACTTATATTTCTCAAAATATGTAAAATAATCGCCCTTATGCTAATACTCAGTTGTGATAAAAAAAGCGGCAGATAGTAACCGAACGCAAGAACAACCTGATTCGTCGGAGGAGGTGTTGCCGAACGCGACTATTGTATGATAGAGCTACCAAATCTCCCACCTTCCAAATTAATATGACGTCACTGTATAGGTACTAGCATTTACACGGATTTGTGCACCCACGCACGATCACGATTCCATATACATATTTTATTTCGTGGACTTTTATGCATTTTATTGTACTGTAGCACTATTATGGGAGTGCATCGTCAACCTAAATTTAGCGCAAGATTCCTTAATCACTTTCAGACATTTTGAAGTTGAAAGTTGAAACGTTTACTGTCCCCCTTTGACCTTTATTTGGAGAGCGTTTTTTAAATACGCACATATAAATTGTCTAGCGGTAGAGATGATTCCTGGAAATCCACAAACACATCTTTTCAGCATAAATTACTGTATTGCAGCGTCGTGGCTGAACAGATCATCCAAAACGCATAACAAATAATCTCGCGAATACTGCCTTGCCGCCGACACATGAGCAATGACAATGAACGCTTCGTAGACGTCGCGGCGCGAGACAAATGTCACGCACGAGCTGCGACACAATCGTCGGTCACGAGGCCCCAAACCACTCAACACAGCATCCAGTAAATCATATACACTTCTCAAAAACAACGGGCCTACATAACCATCATACACAAAAATTGCCCAATTAAAACTCATGACAAACGGCTTTCTTGACGAGTCCGATAATCTTTTCAACACATCAATTACACATCCAGCAAGCATCACGTCAGCTAGCGCACGATGAGAGTGAGTGAACACTTGGTGTTCAAGAAGAAAGAAACAAAACATAGGGATGTTCACATATCAGATGGGAACAATGCTGAATAATCTCTGTCCATGATTCTCGCATTCGTGCACGCAAACGTCGGGTCACCGTCCGTGAGACGGCACACCGGCACTACCCCACACAAGGCACCATCAAGCCGTGCTAATCTCAACCAGAACATGGGATTCTCTCCAGTCCACACAACGTAGTCGATCCACACTCCACAGGTGCGGCTCAAAACCAGCGAATCAACCCCTTCTCAAAACCCGTCCAATCCATCACTGACACACTCCGTCCAGAGGCCACCCGTTCACCACCGCTCAGCTGGCACAGTCGCGGGCCTCACCCGAACGCAGCGTTCACAAGCCTTACACCGACACCGGCTCCCCAGAGATCACTCCGCGACTCGACTGACGCCGCCCGCCGCCCGCCGCCCGCCGCCGCCTCACCGCTTGCTCAGCTGGTTGAGGAACTCCAGCTCGTTGATGGTGTTGCGCGTGAAGCTGTCCATCTGCGCGTCCTGCGGCTCGTCCTGCGCCGCGGCGGCCGGCGGCGGCGGCTGGGACGGCACCGCGGCCGGCGGCGCGTCCGCCTCCTCCAGGAAGCTCAGGTTCTGCGACAGGTTGCTCGAGAGGTGGCCCTCGATGGCCTGCTGGTTGGCGTCCAGGTCAGACGGGAAGTTGAGCATGTTCAGGTCGGCTGAGTTGAGCTGACTCAGGTCGAGCTCGATGTTGGCCGCCGAGTTGACCGGCTTCTGCTTGTCCATGTCGAACAGCTGGTGCTGGCCGTGCGGGGGCGGGGGCGGGCCGGGCGACATGCCGCCGGCGCCCGGGGCGGGCGGCGGCGTGGCGGCCGGGTGCAGCGGGGACCGGTAGCCCTGGTACTGCGGCCCGACGCCGGCCGTCGGGTACAGGTACTCGGCCTTGATGAAGTCGCCGCCCGCCTGGCCCGGCCGGATGTACTGCGTCTGCTGCACCTCGAACGCGGACGGCTGCTGCACGATCCCGCCGCCCGACATGCCCGAGGGCGAGACGATGCCGCCGCCGCCGCCGGCGCCGTTCGTGCCGCCCGGGACGGCGGGGACGAACATCGGCTCCGATGACGGCACGTCTGTGGAGGGTAGGCAGAGACACTCGGTCAGACAACAGACACGGTCACGGTGATGCTCCCAGTGAGGCAGTCAGACTCTCAGTCAGATAACACAAACGGGAGGGAATGGAAAAGACAACGGGAAACGAGATACTAGGTACGGACTACGGAGTGGATAAAATTCGCTGAACTGAAAGAAATACGTTACGAAAACTACCCGCAGAGGACAGTTTTCACGGAGACAATGAATACAAAAAAGTAAAACTGATCACAGACATTAAAGAGAGTGTGTTTACACGCATCGGTCAGTGCCGAGAGCTTCATTAGCATCAGCCGCAAACACCCAGCGGGCACTTTCACACCGGCACTCACCGACGGGCTCGTGTTTGATCTGCTTCATGCGCTTGGCGGCGGCCTTGACCTTGGGTCGCGCGCCGATACCGTCTCCGAACGGCTGCCCGGCACCTGCAGCGCGACACACCGGCCGCGCGGCCACACCGGTCAGACACAGGCAGACGGTCTGATGCAGTATGCACCGGTAATGATAACTAAATCATGGGGCCAGGTGAAATTGCAGTTTTTGAATTTATAAAACAAATCCATCTATGTATACAAGAAATTTATGGCAAGCTGGTAGACATAAAGTACCTAATGCTCGACATATTGCAAAACGTCATCAAATCTGTAACGGTACTTTTAATTTTTGTTGGCAACTGATGTCACAACATATTTTAACTAAATAGACACAAAAATGTCAAAATCGTGCTGTCACAACAGTAGTGTAAATAACAAGACAAAAAAGTGTATTAGCCAAAAAAGCACATTTAATATAAGCTGAGCCAGAAGGCCAAACCACACCAGGCGAGCCTTAACACGTATGAAATCATTAGCACCAAGCCATTATGACCATGCACCAGGCAAAAACTCATGCAGACTTCTCAATGGAAAATAGGATGCAGGCGACTATTGGTTCAAAGCGACTACTAAAAATATACAGAGCATATTAAGCGTAAAGAAGGCATGAGGGCACGACGCAACAAACATAAGTCACAGGAACCTAGCTACTTTCATTAATAAAAACTAGAAGTGAAAAGATTGGGATCAAGCAACGTAATCAAAACTGAAAAGGGTTGGGGGTAGCCACACAATAATGTGGGTGCAACTGACCACACGGCACATATTTCATGCTTTAAACTTAACTTATTTCCCCCTTTTCAGGTTTATCTGTGTTCGCCTTGTTCATTTTTTTGTCAGTGGCGTAGCATCGGTATAGCAAAGGATGTCGAACGAGGCACCTTACTGGGTGATGCTAAATTGTCGGAAGGATAACCACTCTAAATAAACAGCCTTTATTGAAACCGCGAAAATTGGTAGCTGCACAAAGCGCGTTGATACAGGGTGGGGACAGTACCGGGGCCAGGGCCAGTATCAAATATCTTCTCTCAGCACAACATTCAACAGTCAGAAAATAGCACCACACAATCAAACATCTCCATTGGCACACCCATAGGATCTGCCTCCGCGCACCGGCTCCATTTTCTCTCTGCGTGGAGCTGTTGGGAAGACAGGTTGATCTGGGCAAGAGCAGGTCTATGGGGACTCACTTCCAAATCAGACACGGAACTCCTTCTGAACAAGGGTCATACAAACTCAGACTTAGCCTGCGTCCGTCCGCTTCTCGGCACTCAAACTGGTCTTAAAATATGATACAATTGATACAGGTTATAACACCGTAACGATCAAATATGACTACAAAATATCTGGTCTTTCCGGCGTTGAATCATCTCACATTGCACAGTAAAACCAGCACAGACACCCTCTGTAGAAAACTACCCCAACATTCAAGTCTACAATATGTCAAAGGGTCTCAGGTGGGAGTAAATTCATCAACAGGCTGGTAAAAAAAGCGCCTGTATGACAGGATTTGAATATTTCGTATTGACAGATGAACCTCTCCAGGGTCCTTTCTCCCTGTTTCCACCACTACAGAAACAGACAAAACCACCGCAACTGCCAACACCACCACCAACTACTACCACCACCAACAATCACCACCACCATCAACCACCACCAACAACAATCACCACCACCACCACCACCATCAATCACCACCACCACCATCAGGCAGGCAGAAGCAGCGGCAATGTTAGTACCCGAAGCACCTCCGACAGCCAGCTGAAAGCGGACCCGGGCGGGTGAAGGTACGGGAGAAGGTAGACCGGACCACCACCACCTCGGGCTGCACCAGCTGTGGAGCAGGGGCGCAGGACACAGGGCGCGACGACAAGGCACAGACGACCCCGACCAAGCCAAGCGAGCGTCCCTCCCGGCCGCCACCGCTCCACCAGCGTCCCCTGAAAGCGAGCCGGTCGTGACCACTCACTGGCGCCCTGGTCGCCGCCCAGGTTATCGGCTAGATAGCGCTGCAGCCGGCCCGAGTTCCGCGCCATCTTCCGCTTCTTCTCCTCTATACCATCTGTCGGGCCGGTAACACAGGCGGTGGTCAGCGAGAGTCGAGTCAACGGTTAGCATCCTTACAACACACACCACCACAATCATACTATTTCATCCTCCTACATATGCACCACATTGAAGTGTCTAGTGTCGTGTAGCAAATCAGACGAACATGTTCAATACATCACTTTGCAACAACTAAATCGCGCATACACCAGATCATACACAAGACTAGATTCGTCAATGCACACATAGCGACTAGTTTGTCGACTAGAAAACGGGGGTCGCAACGGGGTTTGCGTTGCATCAGCTGCCTCACTACGGGGTAAACGAAACACGACAGTGCCTAAAATGGGCTGAATACTCGCAGAGAATACAGCTTAGTCCATTGATGTAAACACTGAGCAAACACATCACTACCACAGTTCTTCAGAGTGATCGCGGGGAGCGATGTGCGATTATTGCGTCCGGCATCTGTCTCGCCGCCCCAGACACACAGAGCGGGATCCAAAGAGTGTGTCAGCCGTATGACCGTCCGGATAGCCGCCCGATACCGGCCGGCGTCGTCACAGTTCGTCACACCCACTCACGCCTGGAGATCGCACCACCACGGCTGGCCGCTCACGTCGCTACGACCGCGTCGTCTCTCCCTCACAGGGTAGAGGCTCGCGCGTCTCTGCCTCGGAACATAGAGACCAGCGCGTACACACGCGTAGAGCACCACTCTGCGCGGTTTCCGTTTTTCATACGCTTAGCGCAGTTCTACAGAAAGAAGCTGAGAGATTGAGCACTGCTCCAGGCAGAGACCGAAGCTGAGCACATCTCCAGACAAAGTCCTGCACCGTCTCTGCACCGTGTTGAGTGCCGCTCAACTCAACAGACAGCAACCAAGAGAACGAGCCCTGCTCAACAAATCACGAGACAGAAACTGCTCTAAACAATCAAGCGACACAGACAGCGAGTCGCTCTACACATACAGGTCCAACACCGTGGTCGGTATTGACGTCACACTCCCCCAGCGGCGGATCCACGCGCCGTATATCTCCTCATCGGCGTGGCTCGGCTTCGGCGGTGGCGCGCTGAGGTTGTTATCCACGTCGAAGTACGCCAGACTGGTCTCGTCAAACTCGGACGCCGACGCCAGCGGCGCCACGCCCGCGTACAGCGCCATCTGTTCGACACGGTCGTAGTTTCCGTTGTTGAAGTCGGCCGCCAGGAGGCCGCGGCCGGCGCTGGCGGAGGACGTCGCCGCCGGGGACGGAGAGGTGTACCTCCGCAGCAGGATCTCCGCCTTGCTGGGCGCCCCCACCTGCGAGTGTCCCGGCATCGGCATTGCATAGTCGGCTGAGTCCCCATCCCGCTTGAAGCGGTGCTGTCTCTTGGGCGGCAGAGGCGGCTGCTGCAGCGGCTGCAGCGGCGGCGGCTGGGCGTGGGCGGGGGCGGGGGCGGCGTCCGGCGGCGGCAGGTCGCTCAGCACGGCGGAGGCGAGCTCGGCCGAGCGGCGGCCGTCGGCGGACGAGCACCGCTTGGCGCTCGGCTCGTCTCCGCTCTCCCAGCTCAGCAGACGGTGGAAGAGCGAGACGTGCGTCTTGGCGCGCTTGAACGACCAGAAGGGCCTACCTGAGTCGAGCGGTGTGAAGGTGAACGGGCGCGCCTCGCTGCACTGCTTGTCAGACGGCCGGCGCAGCTGAATCTGCGCGCGCACCGGCGCCTCCAGCTGCAGGAAAAGGAGAGGGTTAGGTCCGTAACCGGTAGGAAATTGCAATGTCACTGATGCAAAATGTTGTAGAAGAGAGAAGGGTCAAGACAGGTAAAACAGTGCGATGGCTTATCCCTCCCCTTCGGTCTCTGGGGAAATATATTTGAATACCCCAGTAGCTCAAACGTATCCAGGAGGCCCCAGCGACTGCCCGGTAAGGTGCACAGAAACGTTCTTTATAACACAGACAACGCGGGTTAGCCATGCACACACCGATAAACGCAGACAGAGAATGAAGCCTGGTCACCACAGCAACACAACAATAATTTATATAAACTACTCAACCCCATCCTCCCATTTCTTCGGCACTATACACACATTCCATAGAGCATACAGACATCCTATAGCACACGGTGTCTATATAGATAACCTGTCTTTACACGTACCTCCAGTGACGCATAGCGTGGCGTCTTGAAACAGATTGCGACTTGTTTGTGCACGTCGGCCGGCATAAACTCCCCAAAAGCCTCCCAGTGTAGTCGGTTGTCGCGAACCTCGAAGAATCGCACCTCAATGTCATCTGTCAAACGTGGAAGGCGAGAGTGGAAACAAGACGTCAGTTGAAGTTCCTCGCAGAGTGCTACGAAGAGAATTACATGTCGCATGATGTGATGTTCATACTTTATTCAGAGAGGGTTCCTAAAACGCTCACTTTGTGATACGTATGGAAAACAGCCGTGCAATTCACACGCTGAAAATCTGACACTTGTCAGCGTGCTGTAATCAATCGTTTCTTGCAGCTGTTCCCGGGCCATCAGCCGCAAGAGGTTTTCCTCCACAGGTTGAGGAGCGGTGGAGCGTAGCACGGGAACGAACGGTCGATATTTTCAATGTATTCTATATAATATGGACGGCACGCTACTAATGCCGCCACAGTGCGCCACTTATGCCGCGACAGTGCGTCAGAACTGTTGTTCACATAACGTTACCTTTCCTCTACCAGTCTCAACCGCTCGCAGAGTGCTCGAGTTTTTGCTAAACCGTTTGAGGATAAGGAGAAACCCAATTGAGGCGCGGAAACGAACGAACGGGGGAGAAAATGAAGCCTAAACCTGATCCGGTTGTGGGCGCTAGAGCAGCCTCAGAATTCGTCACTGCCTTCTCACCTTTGGTCACTTTGTCACAGAGCAGAATGATGTCCTTCCCTCCAGCCACAGAGGCCGAACAGTCGGACATTTTAAATATCACCAGATCACACATCGACTCTGAAATGGAACCAGGCCATTGTTATCAGGAAAATCAGCTACAGCACCGCAGCAGTTCATACCTAATTATGGCATAACATACGCATGACATTTATATTTTTTTAGATCAATATGCTTCTGAGTTCTGACCTACCATCACACATGGACGTACTAAAGCAGAGACTACCTTTGGTTCGCCGTGTAGCCCTTTAACTTGCTGTGCTCCACCATTAGTACAGACCTACTGACAGTATCTAATCGACATCTTGCAAGTTACCACACACCAATCAATGATACAATGATACACTCATGAATCATATCAAAAGATACAATGATATTGCACTTCACACCGAGAATAGGAATGATAAATTGTATCCGCTTCGTATCGTGCATATATATATATAACTGCGCGATGATTCAAATATTGTCATTAAAAATACTAAAAACAAGCCAGACACAAAGTAACACCACACATACAAGCAACCCCAGACAGATATTTCAAAACGATCCCAACTATTCAATATTAAAAGAGCATAGGCAAGTAGCTCGGGATTTTCGGGAGCTTGGTGCAAACAGATTACCTGTAAACCATACCGCACCCTACCAACCATCCAGCACCAAATCTCGTCACCTCCTCCCCGTAGACCCGCCCCGCCCGAATGAATGAACCATGACGTCACGCCGCATTCGTCACCGCACCATCGATCCACCCAAAACTTTCCACGCCAGCCGCTTCCCCGACCTTGCTGCCTGAGTCAGCCCATTACGATGACACAGCCTCGGGCCGGGTCATCGCTGGAAACCCGCGGGGCACGCCGAACGTCGGCCAAAGGTCAGCCCGATCCGTCAGAGTGCGATCGATTGGTGGGCACGTGCGCTGCCGCCGGCTGACTCACGCCCTCCCCGCACCCCGGGGGAGTCCCCGAGCGACCCCGAGCGCCCCCGAGCGGCCCCCGAGCGTCCCCGAGCGGCCCCCGAGCGGCCCCCGAGCGGCCCCGAGCGGCCCCGAGCGGCCGGAGCGTGGTGCAGACTACAGAGAGGTGGGAGGCGGAGCCGTATTACCCGCCCACGGCCCGTCGCGCCCGTGACGCATCCCGCTCGCAGGACTGAGTCACGCGCTGCCCGACAGCGGCGCGGATCGGCGCTCTCCGGGCGGCCGCCGCGGCACCACAACACTGCATTACTGAGACGAGATGGGTGGAGTCTGAACGGGCTGGCTTGTATCGCATGAGAAGAACCCGGGACTATTATAGAGCCCCGTTCTGTCCGCACGAACTGAGTTTGTTCCAAGTCGCATGACGCAAGTTCGCACAGAACGTGTTAAGCACTCAACTTTGGCTCGTAACAGTAGCGTAAAAATAACTACAAAACGCTATTTCGCTTAAAAGAAATCCAAGTAAACTAAGCCTAATCCCGAGACCTAATCCAGATACATTTCGTTTCCTGGTATGAACTCTGAGCCCAAGTCGACCTAAACCATGCAGTATATCGCCTCTCCCTGGTTGGTATGAAATATCCCACTCAACCTACACTTCACTATAAGTATCCATCTCTACTATACATAAACTCCACAATTAACATGTGTACCAGGATCCCATGCCACGATCCTATACAAGAGCCTAAGACTGCAGGGCGGGGCCGGGCGGGCACACCCGCGTGCCGGCTCACTTTTGTCGTAGATGGCGTCCGAGATGACCGGTTTGAGCGGCACCACGTACTGGTCCCGCTTGTGGCCTTCGACGAACACTTGAAAACAGAGCCGCACCGAGTTCAGATCGATGGTGGTCGGCTGCAGACGGTGGTCGAACCCGGCTGGAACGAAGGCGGTCACAGGTCAGAGGTCACAGCGTGTACAGGGGCAGGTGTCGGTCACAGGTCAGAGGTCACAGCGCGTACAGGGGACAGGTGACGGTCACAGATCAGAGGTCACAGCGCGTACAGGGGCAGGTGACGGT
>JARBER010054971.1:0-12004 GCA_030265075.1 Balanus glandula | reverse complement strand
TCTTACACCTTTTGTGCGCACATTGGACACATTCTGAGTCTTGTGACGTGATCATATCTACTAAAAAGAGCTTAGTGAAACATTGTCTACTAATAGTGGACAATCCTCCACTATTTTTAAATTGCTATGTAAACAGGGCTAAGGTCACAGATACAGGCAAGGCGTTTATGAAGGGCGTTTTCGTAACACAAATGTTTTGGTTAATTAACGTGCGTTGTAATATATGATGTGTCCTTTGGTGGATCGGCATAAGGCAAAACATCGCAGAAATTTCAGAGGGGGCAGAACACTTTGTGTTTGGCTAGCCTCATGATGTGAAACAAATTATTATAGAAAGGTATGTAGATATAATCAGTAATATGGAAAATAATCATTTTGCTTTAATGCCAAAAATGATTAATAAACAAGCATCCCGCCATAACGAACGCAGTATATTACTTCATGAAAGCTCATACCCGAGTTGCTCCGATTAAGGTGACTGCAAGCACCCCATAAACCAGCAGTTACAATCGTGCCGACTTCCGTGACCCCATTTCGATTAACAAGGGAACCTGCTCCGGTCATAACCGAGGACAAAGGTATGTTACAATGGTTACATACAACAGCCAGCGAATACTGGTGTTCATTCGAACGTAGGAAAGTAGAAATATAAATGGGAATATCTATTAGGTACCCAATAAAGTCGCTGAGGCAGGGACTCAATTAGCAAATTAACGATGCATGTATGTATTTAGATAGCCAGCAGCCCGAATACCCGGTACATCGTGGGTCTTTCAAATGTCTCAAGGGACAAATGTGCGGATCATCGATGTTTCCTTTCAACGTGACTAGCGAGGAACGAAACTGATGTGAGTCATCGGAGAAGACCTTTCGGAAAGGCGTCACTGGCCACAGCAGCTCACGAGACAGTGGCACGATCCACAAACGGTAGACTGGAGATGCACATCGCTGCTGGAGCTGTCTTAAACAGATAGCCTTCATTACATGACTGCTGGACGCTTGAGCGCTGCCTGAAATGAAATCAAACTGTCGCAGACAATCAGAGTTATCTCCGGGTTCAGTAGCCTTCGACATTTTGTAGTTGAAAATCGGCCGATGTCGAGGGTAAAGTTGTGAAGATGGATTTTGTGGTGTATTGGAGACTAGAAAAAAATGTAGAATGAAGAACGGAGATTTAGGTACAGTAGACACACGAAGACACGCGCACTGGAAAGCCGCTGCTCGTTGAGTTCCTCACAAGTTCCGGCTGCGTTACTGCTCCAATAGGCACTGCACTCACGCAGGCCTAACAGTTCACAAGGACACCGGCGTGTAATGGAGGGTTCGTGGAGGGGGCACTCTTGGTTGCCTGCTCATGGGTGACGGTCTATTTAGGTAGATTAGAAAAAAATGGCACGGTGGAGTCACAGGCCGCCGAGAACTTCTCTCGGCGGCGTTCGGAAGTAGACTGCAGTGGCCGGGTCCGGCCACCACGGAATTCACATACCGAACAGTAGAATATAAGTCAAAAAAACAATTGCTAGGCCAAGATTAGATTGCTGAATTTGACATTAGAAACGATGATTGATAATAGCTCCGCTCTCGCACGGAAGTGCGCGCTATCTGAGACGCAGGGGCAAACCATGCTGCTGGCACGCACAGCTGTCTCACTGGGTCGCTCCTTAACTAAGTTATAATGGCTCCCCGGCGCTCGGGTGGCTACATGCACCACTCGATCTGCAGTGACTAGCCGAGCGATGGAGACGCCAGAAACAAAAGAATTTCATTGCAATGTCGAATTACAACTACCTAACTTTGGTCGACACAGACTGAAATACCAATGGATGATTACCGCACCGATTAAAGTATCATCCTGCTGACGACTGTTGAATGTCTGCAGTGACAAATGTCTTTGTGGACAGTGCTTCAAACGCGCTGCTTAGCGCCCCGCTATTAGCGCTGTAGCCTGTAGGCTGTAGCTTAAAGCCGAAAAACTGCAGAGTGCAGAATCATGCCCTGAGTAATTGAAATTTCATAATCAAAACAAACCCTACATCGTGTATTATGTCTTTCCGTGACAAGCAGCCTGCAGGTAATTAACTTCGTACTTGCGGGTCTACAAGACATATATCATGTAAGCACAATCATGCCCCGAAACGAAATAGGTAGGTACGTTTCATTGGAGCACAGCTGGCATGTAACAAGACGGCACTACATATTACGTAAGGTGAACGACTACCACCACGCAGTCCACCCTGCTGGCAACAGTGGACGCCGCACAGTCCGGACTCTGCCAGCAACAGTGGACACTGCACATACAATGCACAGTCCGATCTCCGTTGGCAACAGTGGACGCTACACAGTCCGGTCCCTGCCGGCAACAATGGACTCTTCGACAGTGTCACGCTCACTGCACAATTCGCCACAAATACGCGACACCACCAATGCCACTCTGGAAGCGCAAACACGTACCGACTTCTTCCCCGCCACCTCCGAGAAACGAACGACCGTCTTTGTCACTGGCGCGAGCGCACCACACTGGTCACGTGCGCTGTTAACATGTCGGCACGTGTCGCACGTGCAGCACGTGCCGCTATCCCGTGCGGCGCGTGTCACTCGGCAGACGGCAGGTGCTGCAGCAGCAGCTTGCCGTGGGGGTCGTCGAAGCGACTGACGCTCGGCACGTTGGCCAGCATCACCAGCGAGAAGGCGAGGATGATCAGCAGCAGCAGCGACACAAAGAGGCCGGACAGGATCGGGATGGTGAACATCGTGGTGCAGTCCCAGGCACGGCCGAACCGGGCTGCCGCCGCGCCCGACGGTAGGAAGGCCTGCACCTGAGCACGGCGGAACATCAGCACGGCACAGCAGCACAGCAGCACAGCAGCACAGCAGCACAGCAGCACAGCAGTATAGCAGTACAGGCAGCACGTCAAAACTCAGCATGGTAGGACGTCACAGGGTCGTTGGTGCTGTGGTCGATCAAAGGGGTCATCAGGTCCCCAAGAAAATTGTCACGTTCATCAACGATAAGGGAGCTTGGGCATGACATTGCAGGGTAAGTTAGTGATTGAAGACGCTGTCGCGCGAA
Source organism: Balanus glandula (assembly GCA_030265075.1). Taxonomy (NCBI): domain Eukaryota; kingdom Metazoa; phylum Arthropoda; class Thecostraca; order Balanomorpha; family Balanidae; genus Balanus; species Balanus glandula. The sequence goes on along the minus strand of JARBER010054971.1, from coordinate 8,934 downwards.
CGTTGGTTGAAACCGTCCACAATGCATAATCTATACTGGTAACTTGGTGATATACCGGGGACACAACGGCACTGGTGACTGCGGACTCGTGGTCAAAAGTAATACAGCTAGAAGTTAAACGACCATCAAAGTGGAGCGTGCCATTTAGCGTGGATAAATTCACGGTCAAACGGTCAACGTCGCACGCTAAAAGGGAACAGAGGCAAAATATATCAGATATAGGACGGTAGAAGAATATATATTCATGGATGAGTCCAATGATTAACTTTCGTCATGGACGAGACGCGTAGCGTCGAGTCTATGACAAACGTTTATCATTGGAAGAGCCCATGAATTTATTCATCGTGCAACTCAACAATCAAATTCATTGCTGTCATGTTTTCAACGTAAAATAATTTAAAGGTTTCACAAAATACTTTGAGGTCATTGAATTGACCATGATCACTTGAAGAGACCATGACGAGATTCGATCATAGTCAGGTACAGATAAACACGTGTCACCATGAAGCATAGTCTGTCAGCTGCATGATAAGTGTGGATACTGGGCAGTCGCCGCTGGCTATGTGATGATGATTTATACTGCAGCTGGTTCCTGGAACACGACTGGCACCAAGCCATCAGGGACGCCCGCACAAGACCTGCCGTTGTCTGGTCCGCCCATCAGTAGCTATCTGACCCGATTTTGGTACCGCATCTTTCTGTTTCGCGACATGTCCTGTGCCTTGTGAGTCAGAGACATAGACACTCTGTCTGCAAGGCACTGCTTTTGGCGCTAAGCTAGCTTCAAGTTGCCAAAAGTCTTCCAATTATACAGTGCTGGGCACGCGATCCAAAAATAAGTGGTCCACTATCGCTATTCCGCGATCGAAAATTTGGCGTTCCGGGATCGCGATTTGGCGATCGCGAAATATTTATGTAAGTTTGAATTAAAATGCCACGATCGCTTATTCCGTGATTGGTAATTGCTAGCGAAGTTTTTCTTCGAAGAAATATTACGCCATTATACCCAATTAAGTAATAACTATGTAGTTAGTTATAGCTCTTAGGTGTATTAACCATTTACCTATAAGTATAAACTATCAACTAAGCAAGCAGAAGCAAAGTACCTATTACTTAGACCATAGATAACATTAATGTTATCTATGGTTAGACAAAACAAAAGTCAAAACATTTATAAAGTACTTTCTTTACAGATAAAGTATGTAGCTACATCTTTGCAAAAATACATAGCAAACACTACACACATCAATAATTGTCTATCTAATCATTATTCATTAAACATTGTATATTGCTCTAACCGAAAAGAAAAAATGCACAAGATAGGTGCATTACAAGCTATAACTTCAGGATATCCGAAAAAACTTTCTGCTGTGTAAGCTACGCGAGAGGAGTTTCTAATTCAAGTTAGAACTTGACATTAAGAGGTTGCTAATAAAAACGAGGAAGTCATCAACTTTACTGTGGAACAGTTCAGAGCTGACTGATCAGCCCGCGAGCGGCCAGCAGCAGGTGCGTCAGGTAGCATAACACTTGGCTGGTGAACCCAACCCCGCGCGGAAGCGCCGGATAATTTTTTTTTTCAAGTCAAAATTTCGGATCGCGGACTCAAAATCGCTGAATTAAAGGCAATTTGTTATCCGCGATCGCGGAATTAAATAAAATTTAATAAAAAATCCGCGATCGATTACTGCGCGATCGCGATCGACTCCGCATTTCAAGACTAGCACAACTTTTACTCATATGGTTCTAATTTAGCGAATTTTCTTTTGACAACATCAATGAAGTATGAACTCGCAAGAAGGTCATTCAAAAAGTGCCTATTACGGTTTCGTCAGGCCAAAAGAAACCCTCAAGATGTATCCCCGACCGCGTCGACGAGCGCGTGTTATAACCGGCGGCTGGGTATAATAAGGATGATCCGGTTTCCAGGGCGGTTTCCGTTGAGTGACGGCAACGGAAACTCGATCTGCTGAGCTACAGTGGAGACAGGATTCTGGGAGAGTCTATTACAGTAATAGAGCGGTAGGAGTGCTCTATTTTTAGTTGATAGTCGACAGTCGACAGCACTAGGCAGATAGCGCGGAAATCGTCAGCGAGAATTGGCAGTTGATATGTGCGTCATGCTCATTGCTCATGGTAATTACGGATTGGATAAACGAGAGATGTTTTAAAGATTCTAACCAGACAGGAAAATCATGACATTCACGCGCTACACTCACCACAACATGAACTGAACTTTAACTGAGCATGATGAATGTGAACAGCATCAGTGATGCCCGAGAGAAGCGTCTACTGTATATCAGAGCACATGCAAACATGTCATACTGTCAGGTAAATAGGACATGTCTGGGACTTGGGACCTCGCTTCTCATCGATGCAGCGACTCCCAGGGAAGCCACAGAACGTCCGCCTTGGTCCGGTATCGCGTCGGAAAGTATAAATGGCTGACACTTTCCTGACGACTGTCCGTCCTCTGTGTCATGCTACACGTAGCGCTTCCTCCGGAGTCGCTTTGACTAGGCAGACTATTTGTACATGTCTGGAGCGTGCCAAGTTGTGTTGTGCTGTGCGGTGGCGATACAAGATCATTTGTCCTCCTCAATCACCGTAGGGACGAGCATAGTAAGTAGCTGTAACAGTTGATGGAAATAAATGTCTACTGCTTCACAGAACTGGTTTTCCCAAAAATGGCAATATTGGCCTCACTGAGTCAGCATTACTGTCATCAGGAGTGACACATGGCTGCCACATAAGCGGATCAATGCAGCCCGAACCACATCCCCACCAGTACCAGCATTTCTGTTATCACCAGGCACGGATATTCGTTACAGGTCACTAGTCCTTCAATGATAGTCAGTAGCTATATTGTCGCACCGTACGGTCGGCAATAACACAGACGGCGCTAATATATCACCAGTCGTAGTCATCAATAACATGACATGGCCACAGCACGGTCATTTGTCGCCATTCGGACAGTTCAGCATGGCTCAGCATTGTGTTCAGCACAGTAACCAGTCCAGTACCCAGTCTGTGGCATGTGTTGGCAGAGTGAGGCGTCCGTTTCACCGGGGATGCGAGGTGTGATGAGCTTACCTAGAAGCCGGGGCTGCACCATAGCAAGCTTTCCTGAAAGCCGGGACCGCTGCGTGGCCAGCTTTGAAAGACGGAAACTGCTGCGTGGCCAGCTTACCTGAAAGCCGGGGAGCCGAATGGCAGTCAGCGTCGGAGCGTCGCTGTCGGTGCCGTTAGCGGACGGCTCTGCAGCCCACAGACGATCCGTGCAGTGATACGAGAAGTGACGCGGCGCGTAAACATCGCCAAAGTCGAGCGCCACAACCGCCTTGCCTATGGCCTTCCCGTCCACCGTGCCGGCGTAGGAGAGCGTCGCGTTTTCCAGAGTCCAGGAGGACAGATCGCTACCGCCGGGTCGGGTCATCTTAGCCTTGAACGAGAGCTTGAGAGTGACGCTGGCTAAGTCGACGTCGGTGCCATTAGAGTGCTGCCAGATGACGGTGACGGTGTTGATGTCGCTGCCGTTGCAGTTGCTGGTGTTGGAGCTGGGAGCACCCAGAGGAAGCAGAAGAGCCTGCTGACTGGCTGTCTCCTTCACGGACTGAAAATGAATCACGGGGGAGTCCGATGTATAGAGCAAGACACAGCCGAAGTTCAGGAACAGACGCTGCTGACTTGTCGGTTTGCTGGGAGCGACTGTCTTCAGGCTGCGGCTAGGTTTGATATTAATCTCTCCTCCCATCCCGGTGTATCGTCCGGTGAACACGGCCACGTATCGCCCCGTGAGGAACTTCACCCTTTCAAGGACTTGGTCGATGGCGGTGTCGACCTGCTGCAATGCGGTGCGTCTGTCAGCGGCCGCACGGTCCCGTAGCGGCACCAGGAGTAGCGTCCTGGAGCCACCGTCAGCCAGACGAACGGACGATAGATCACTGACGTTCACTGTGAGCAGACAGCGAGAGGTGAGCTGCTCCACCTTCAGCGAAGGCATGCTGGGTAAGAAGACGTGCGGGGAGGATTCAAACTCACGCTGCAGCAGAGGAAGAGCGCTGGGATACCCGCTGAAATCTTCGATGTTGAGCTCGTTCATTAGGAAGAGGATCATAGCTTCAGAGTCGACAGAGTTGAGAAACACGTGGAGCTGCGATTTCTCTTCCGCGGATGAGCGTTCTTGGAGGTCCGGCAGTGCTGTGTCGCTCGTGGTTGATTTCCACAGCAGAACTGGTGAACTATTGTTCGCAATTGACGGCGTGGGTATTGCCATCAGAAGCAATACAGTGAGTACATCCATAGTCTAAGTGAGGCCGTCAATTAATCTGGGCAGTCTTAAGACAAATAAAGTATTTTGGAAAAATTTCGTACAAAAGCTGGAGCAGCTAATTGTGAAGACTGATACGATTCTGCAATGCGTTTCTACTGATATATTTTCTTTAGCGTACTGTTGCGTAAAAGCCACGTGCAGTTTCGTGCAATGTCTTGCAACAATACATACGCTCGTGACATAACAATATGAATGACCATGGCACCTCCAACTGGGAGATCTTTGTGAACTGTAATATATAACGCCTTATAAGAAATTCAACAATATAAAGTAAATTTACTGTTATTCTTTTTTCAATAAACAAGTTTGAATACACTTCCAGTGGATGTTGCAGCGAACCGCCACCCAAATGAACAGTCCCCTTCGTTCTGGATCCGCCAGCGGCTCTATGTAATAATACCATCTCAAAGAGCTATTTTATTAGCAGAACTCTATCAGCGGTATGATGTGTAACAATAGATTCATTGAGAATGCAAATAGACGTTAATGCGGGAACACTAAGACTATGTCATAACTTAGAACGCTAAGACTATAGCATAGCTCAGAGCGCTAAGACTATGTCACAGCTTTGAGCTTAGAACGCTAAGACTTAATATATATATATATATCTGTCATTGCAAATGCCGAGGGCGGGAATGAATAGCAGATACAATTTTACATTATTAAACCTAGTTCAAGACCGGGTCAGTCACTCGAACTGTGAGTGTTGAGGCTCAGCCACTGAGGCGTGAGCTTGCTTGCTTGTGCTTGAAAACAGAGAGTTTGCTAGCCACTCGGCTCAGATAGGATTCTCCGCTCGCTGGAACTCGCCTCGGCCTCCTCTCCAAGGCTCAGGCTCGGCTCGTCACAGCTCAGTAGTCAGCACACTGCACAGTGCACACTGCACAGTGCACACTGTGCAACGCAGCGCCTAGTTGAGTAGCGCAGCCTACAGGCGCAGTTCCGCACTAAACGAATCCATTGCTGCATGCGTAGACTAGCCCGCAGAGCACCCGTGTAGTGCGAATAGCCTATTCGCAAGGCAGTGCTCACTACAGGCCACCGCAAAGCGCTGGCAGTAATATACCGTCCTGTTGCTGTATGTTGAATACGTTCCTCACCAATGCCATGTATTACAGTAATATATTTTCTTATGTCATGCCCCCAGACACTAGTGTAAAGATGTTGCAATTGTAGAAACGGGAACGGTCAAGGATGAGCTGCTTCTTCCTGAAAGTTGGGGATGGAGCACTCTCACTCGATTCTCTCCAGTTTCCATTGCAACGCCCATATTCTAATAAATGCTAATTTTTTTAATAATGCAGGGGAACGCGTCCTCTTCACCTCCCCCCCCCCCCGCCTCCGACACCCACGGGGACCGCACGCAAGCGCAGCCCGACGACCCGGAATAACAAGCCACTCAGACTTCCAATCTTCAGTTGGATTCCCTTGGCGACGTGATAGATAATGAACAGTCTGCAGTTCAGCTATCCTCCGGGTTCTGGTATGTAAATTACCCCTGTTAGAAATCGATTCGCAATTGCTCAATTCTCACTCACCCTCAGCTGTTATTAGGCTCACCAATCACCACTGTCATCCAGTATGTTCAATAAAACTAAAGCAATGTCGGCTGGTTGCATATCAATCTTTGCATCGACAAATGTATTTTCATCAGATGGTTGGTGCTATGTCAGAATTGTCTAAATCGATGTGGATAAATGTCGTAGCTATATAGCGCAACCACCATTAATCTGTCTTGCCCAATTGTCTGCTAATATAGTGGTCCGAGGATGGCTAGATGGCACAGGTACGCCAGAAGGTGGGACAGGAACAGGATGTGGGACAAGAACGGGGGTGGGACGGGAACGGGGGGTGGGACGGGATTGAGATGTGGGACAGGAAAAGGAGGTGGGACAGGAGCGGGGGTGGGACAGGAGCAAGAGGTGGGACGGGAACGGGAGTGGAACAGGAACGATACGTAGAACGAGAACAGGAGGTGGGACGGTAACGAGATGTGGGACGGGAACGGGAGTTGGGACAGGAGCTAGAAGTGGAACGGGTACGAGAGGTGGGATGGGAACGGGATTTGGGACGAAAACGGGATGTGAGACGGTAACGGGATATGGGAAGGAAACGAGAGGTGAGGCAGAAACAAGACATTGGACGAGAACGGGAGGTGGGACAAGAACAGGGATGGGACGGAAATGGGAGGTGGGGCAGGAACGGGAGGTGGGACGGGAACGGGAGGTGGGAAGTGAAAGGGGGGTGGAACGGGAACGGGAGAAGGGACAGGAACGGGAAGTGGGACAGAAACGTGAGGTGGGACAGGAACAGGAGGTGAGACAGGAACGGGAAGTAGGGCGGGAACAAGATGTGGGACGGGAGTAGGAGGTGGGACGGGAACGGGAGATGGGACGGGAACGGGGGTGGGACGGGAGCGAGATGTGGGACGGGAACAGGAGGTGGGACAGGAACGGGAGATGGGACAGGAACAGGAGGCGAGACAGGAACGGGAGGTGGGACGGGAACGATATGTGGGACGGGAACAGGAGGTGGGATGGGAACGGGATTTTGGACGAAAACGGGATGTGTGTCAGTAATGGGATATGGAAAGGAAACGGGAGGTGAGGCAGAAACGAGACATGGGACGGGAACGGGACATGGGAAATGAACGGGAGATGGGACGGAAGCAGGAAATGGGACTGACACGGGAGGTGGGACAGGCACAGGAGGATGCGCGATCCGCTGGAAGAAAGGGAGGACGGAGAATGTACGCCAGGGATTCGACTGATAAGTGTAGTCTGCAGCGGCAGCAATGCACATTGCACGTCACATTGTCACATGCTGAATCGGTAAACTTTGCACCAGAAACTGAAGCTGAAAAGTCGTGATTAAAAAGGCACCTGCAAATTGTAAACCTCCATTGCTCTGAGAACTTGTTGCAAGTTCTTAGCTGAGCATATCAGAGTTTACGAGGGAAGTTTAATGAGTTATGTCAGATATGTGTTTTCGTGTGTTGTAATGTCAATCCGGTTCGTCGTTGGTCAAACAAAACTTTGAATTTCATTTATTAGCTCACTGAAGCCTCGTTTGAAACGAAAGACGCTCATAAAAGGTATTCCCCAGACGCCTGTAAAAAAACTATTACTCAGGAACTCATTACAAAAATTACCCAGGCATCAATGATCATACCTCACCTCTGCTAACGGCTGCTTTACAATTTCACTTCTGTGTTATAAGGCAAATTATTATAATCAGGGCTGACGAGTCGGAGTCGAGGTCGATAGAGTTATATACGGCTGTACTTTTCCACAGCCGAAATCGGCCGTTGGCCGATATCAGCCGGTATTGGCCGGCCGTTGGCTGCCCGAGCGGATTTGGTAAATTCATACTATTTGTGTTGATTTGTATTTTGATTTTTGTCAAATATTTCATGCCCATTGTAAATTAAAACATATTTTTTTTAGTGTCCACGTGAGGAACATAGTAATCAGTAGATGTAAAAAGTGCATAAAATGACACTTAATTGAAGCCTCGTTTGAAACGAAAGACGCTTATAAAAGGTATTCCCAAGACCCCTGTAAGAACTATTACTCAGGAGCTCATTACAAAAATTACCCAGACATCAGCGATCATTCCTCAACCCTGCTAACGGCTGCTTTACAACTTCACTTTTGTGTTACAATGACACTAGCTAAGACAAATGATTATAATCAGGGCTGATGGGTCGGAGTCGAGGTCGATAGAGTTTTACACGGCTGTACTTTTCCACAGCCGATATCGGCCGTTGGCCGGTACTCGCCGGCCGTTGGCCGCCTGAGCGGATTCGGTAAATTCATACTATTTGTGTTTATTTGTATTTTGATTTGTGCCAAATATTTCATGCCCATTGTATTTCAAACATATTGTGTTGAGTGCTCATGCGAGGAACATAGTAATCAGAAGATGTAAAAAGTGCATAAAATGATACTTCTCTCGTCGTTAAAAAAGTTCAAGTAAAATTTTGTATTGGTTTAGGTAAACTTTCAATCACAGACCATTGCCAAAGCAATTAATTTGTTTGACAATGGCCTTTGGTCAAAAATTTACCTAAAATAATGCAAAATTTTGACTTGAACTTCTTTTAAAAATAAGACAAGGGTCATTTAATGCAATTTTCCAAACATATTATTTAATAAATTATGATACAGAAATAGGCGAAGTTAAGTTTCAGAAGACCATAAATCTGCTGTCAAGACCAGATCGAGACAAATCAAGACTAGAACACCACCAAAGGGGCCCAAACAACCAGAAATACCGACTTCCAGTCTGTCCAAAACACAGCTTGAAACATCACCTGGCATAATAGCTTGAATCAGATTGATTACGGAATGACCCCCCCCCCCCCCCAGTGGCCAGGAGTCAGAATGAGGCTTACATAATTATAGAGAGCCTTTAACGTTTAACAGTGAACGAATGCTTTTCAGGAATATTATCGGGTTCCATGGGTTTCCAATGCAGATACAATCATTGTTGTGGGTAAGACAAGAAGTTACGCACATATTCAACCAGTAAGACGCCGTAGTTGGCGATGAACGAGAGAGCGCAACCGAAATGTATGATGAGTTTAAACACGATGGGGT
>JARBER010054860.1:0-12007 GCA_030265075.1 Balanus glandula | reverse complement strand
AAATAGAAACGCACGCCATCTACACAAATGACAAATACAAGTAACTATCCACTTAGCATAACTTTGCGCACCAAAAAAATAGACGAGACAGATAAGCTTATGCTGGAATCGTGTAGGAGACAGCTGAGACAGTTTGTGCAGCTCTGTCCTTGAGTGTACCTATTTAGTGACTGATGGTGTCCTTTTCATAATAACATGTTCCGGGCTTTCTGTGACAAGATAAGAACAAATAAATGCCAGTACTGTATTTCAGAAGCAAAAACCGTCCAGACACATGCTGTTAATTTAAATAAATTGATTTCAAAATTTGACCTGATATGACCCGATGTAGACCTGAACTTCGCCTAAGGGTAATTTTTAAGGTCCAGGATATACAAAAGACTACTTGTACCAAATTATTCGTCTAAAATGACCGGCATAAAACATGTATCGCATGAATTTCGTAGATTTTTTAAAATTACCTTTACTGATCTGACCTTGACCTTTTCCTATAATTTTACTTTTGCTAATATGGGAGTGTAATCATATACCTTAGAGAGGTTTTTGGGTAACTAAAGTAATAAGCTAAGGCTTTAAATGAAAGGTGTGTCTCATTACCTAGATACTAGATACTACTAGATACTAGATTACCTAGATTTTGACCTTTGACTTGGCCTGCAGCGTCATCTGTGACCTCCAAGTCAACAGAAAGTGTTAAATGTCGATGGCATTTTCTGCGCTATCGATTGTTGCCTTGCGCGTCTCGCTGCGGTTATTGGCACGGAAGGTTTGATGGGGAGGGGGTAAAATTTACCCCGCCTTCGCCGCGCTTTCGGCTGGAGACACCTGCGCCGCGTGGGCTAAGGACTTCTTCTAGACTTCGGAGTCCCCCTAGCCTCAAGAGAAACTCTCTGACCTCCAGAAATTTCCACTGTCATCAAGGAGGCTCCTCTAAACTTCATGATGTCCTTTCAGGCCCACAGGAGGCTCCCTGACCTACAAATGACATCCGATGAAGGCCTGTGCTCCACTGACTGAGAAACCTGTGGGGCGGGCTCAGTCGGGTCAGTCGGGTTAGTCGGGTCGGGGTGTGGCCGCTCAGCTCAGCTTAGTCCATCACGTCTTGACTCTCCGTCTCCCGAGCTGGAGCTGTCAGCGCCGAAGCTTCTCAGCTCCGTAGCTCATCGTTACAAAGCGTCGTCAGCGGCAATCCTGACACTCGCTGCAGTCGGCCGGCTCTGGGGAGACTGTCGCCGCGCGCCGGGCACTGAGGCGTCAGCAGGCAGGCTGCAGGCATGCGCGATGAGCCTCCTGGCGCCACGTGGTCGCCGTTGTCACGGCTAGCCAGTAGTCACACCCTGTGCGGTGTCGCCGAGCGGAGGGGACGGACGGCGGCGCTGTCATCCGTGCTCGCACCGCTGGACGGGCGGCAGGACAGGGATTATACAGACGGGATTACTCTCTGGCCGCAGTGTTTTTACCACCGGGAATGGGACGTGCAGGTGGGGTTTTCAGCAGGATGGTGGCAGCACCTGGGAATTCAATTAGCGATCAAACACGAGATTTGCTAAGTAGATGACAATGTTGAGCCTGTTAAGTGCTAGTCATAGATAATATGAACTAGTTCATGTTATCTATGTGTTAGCATATCGCTTGTAATGCCAGTTGTGTTGACTTCACATGAAAAAGTCGCACTGCACTGAGCACTCGTCAAACTAGAAACATTTTACGAGACGAATGACCACTGACCAGACGCCCTCAAATTAGATATTACTAAAAATATGAAATATGTGTATTTAAGCTATTCGCTACTAGCCCATTCTCCAAAATTATCTGATGTCGAACTCCTTGTTTGTTCAGCTAAGGTCTATTGCACCGAGAGAAGTAAAAAATAATAATCTGACTAGTTGTAGGTGTCGGTGTAGATAAGACTACCTCTCTGCAGTTGATACCACTATATAGCGTCCTTAATGAATGCGGAGCCAGCTTATTCGCTATGGCTGGTTCAGGCGAGGGAAACCGATTAACGTCGCAGCAATATTTCCGAGGCGGCGATTTTGGTCTGGGTCCTGATTGGGAAAACCCGGCATTTCTCCGGAGCAGCCTGGCGCAGTGCTAAGATCCCTTCTGTGCTGGGGTCTGGGGTTGAAATATGTGGCGTGCCTCTGAAAAAGGTCTTCTGGCTCACCATATCCCTCCGGACCAGTGTAAAAGTTCCGGACAATTAGGACCTTGGTCCTAATAGCATATAGAGCTTGGTCAACGAACCAAGAATCACACCGAAATGTTCCCGAAGTCTTACATTTGCATTAGCTTTGGGAGCGCGACATAAATAATAGATATAATATACTTGTTTCTAGTGTCACGAAACGAGATTTGCAGTTATATATCCCGCCATCAATGGTTGATCTCTAAGGGTAAATGTTAAGTCAACACATTGGAAATAAATTGGGCATATTTACAGGGAATTGGGGACATGCAATGAGGTCGTTTTTCCCGGGTATTATGCTCTTTGACCTTATATTTAACCTTCAAAATCAGTCACGTTCCCATTGAAGATGATCATTGCATTGATCATGGCATTGCATGATCATTGCATTGCATGATCATTGCATTGCATGCTGCACTTCAGCGCTACCTTGAGTTTTTTTAGTTCGTTAGATTCAAGCCATTGTGTGTTTCCCTCTCCTTTGATCTTGAACTTGACCCTGATAAGCCTTTAGGTCTTAAAGTTCAATACAATGCGAAGCACGTGCGCAACAAGTTTTGTGTGGTTGGCCATTTTTGTCAACTTCAAATTGACCATCTGCACTCTGCATTTGCATAATCTGCAAACTTTTATGTATTGTTTTCCAGTAGCTTGTTTCTTTCAGCAGCACTGTGTCTACACCACAGTAAGCCGATATCCATCCAGAGACCTGATGTAACAAGGTGTCGACCTTCCAGCAAACTTGAAAGGTTCTTCAATGCTTGCTTGCTAATCACTCCTAATCTGCGTGCGCGTTCGTCGTTAAACGACAAATTTTGTAATTTGCACAAGACTGGAACGAATAGTTTTCGCAACCTTGTCTAACTCGACGTTAGGTATGACAAATCAGTCGGATTTTCTAAGAAAACAGCATTTATCTTGCGACACCAATCCACTATTTACCCGCGTCATGCCGGTGATCGGCATCAAATTAGTCGTGCCGGGGGCGAGGGTAGGGACGAGGGTGTTTTGACGTCCCCTTGTAGCTCGTCTCCTATTGGGCGTAGATTGAAACAAAAAACACCGTTCAAAAAGGCCGTAAAAATCACATTTAAAATTATTTAACATGGTTTTTGCTCAGGTTAAAATCAAGGTCACAAGATATTACGAAAGGTATAGTTTTCCTGTTTTAGTACTTATCTCCAGACATTCCCACACATCTCGGAAACTGGCTTTAAACAAACGGCAACAAAAGGATATATTGCCATTTGATTTTGCTATCGTGCATAAATGCTTAGATTTAACCTTAGCTCAAAAGTTTAAGCTCCATCAAACATGAACATTAAAAAAACGTTGAAACACAAACGCTGGTCTCCCAAATTTATATCGACAAAGCTGCTAATAGCATTGCAGCATTACACTTTCAGCCCATTACTACGTTGGCCGGATTTTCGTGTCAGATCCAGGTCTTTTGTTATGTGTTAACTTACAAATGTGTATGTTAAAATTACAATATAAAATATATTTTCACTGTACTCGTGTCAAAGTCAAAATTTACAAAAATAGGTATACGAACTAATGGAATGATGTTCCCTACTTCATTGCTACTCAGTAAATAATTGGCTTATACAAAATGAAAAGTTGTGGAGTTGTTGAATGTAAAATGAAGCAAACTTCAAATCCAAATTTCAAGTTCTCTTAATGAAATGTGACTCGCTCTTATTTCGACAGCTAAGAGACAGAGACTCCTCGCGCGCGCAGTTGTCCCAGGGATTTGTCATCCCTGTAAAGCCACCACGGGCTCGGATGTGACGACATTAGTCCCAATTTTTGTGCATCGACATTCGTGGCGCTATCTATTTAACATAGGGAAAAATATTTATTTTTGAAGATCACTTATTGATATCTTGGAACAGTCTTCCTTGTAGGATAGCTTATACAAACTGGCTGGGCATAATACAAGTAAATAAATGCGAGTGGGACACATTTATTTAGAAAATTTGAAGATTAAGATTTGAAGATCATTTCGTTGTACAGTTGTCGTTGGTCGTCGTGCTCAACAACTTTCAATTTATGAAAACCAATCATACTTTCTGATTAGCAATACAATGAGGAACATTATTTTAGGCTTATTTATAATATTTCTTTGAATTTTGACTTTAACACGAGCGCAGTGAAAATATGCTTTGTTCTGTATCCGCATAGTCTTTCGAAAACAGCCGAGTCTTTATTTATTTACATAGCGGCAAACGATACCGTCATCGTCTGGCGAAGACATGGGGACGTTAACAAGACTGAGACGGATTCAGTTAATCACCGGGTGACACTACCTTCCTATAGGGCCTGCAGTAATATAGTTCTCTTGGGTCCTATATGTGAGCCCTATATCAGCGTTCTGACGGTCGTCTGCGCCATCCACAGCGGCGCCGGCGTCTATGTTCCGGGCCCGGGATCAGCGAGAGGCGCCGCGTCCGTCCGGCCGGCTCGGCAGGCTCGTCACCTTCCTCCGCAGCGGGCTCCGCCAACCGCCTCATCGTCATCATCAGCAGCAGCAGCAGCCGCAGCAGCATCACCACCAGCAGCAGCAGCAGCAGCAGCAGCAGACAGGGCAACAGCAGCAGCAGCATCACCAGCAGCAGCAGCATCAGCAGCAGCAGCATCACCACCATCAGCAGCAGCAGCAGCAGCAGCAGACGTGCCGGCCCGGCGTCACCTGGACCACCGACTGCGCCACCTGTATCTGCACCCCGGACGGTCAGGAGCGCTGCGCCGGCGACGACTGCTCCTTCCTGCAGCAGCCTATCGGTGACGGCTCCATGCTGGACCTCAACATCGGAGACGACGACATGGACCTGCAGGCGCTCAGCAGCGAACGGCACGTGATTGTCCTGATGCCCTGAATTCCGGTCATGTGATCATTCTGCTGCCGGGAGTTTGGGTCATGTGATCGTCCTGATGCCCTGAACTCGGATCCTGTCATCGTTGGCATCAGTGTGTTCACTGTACATTACACGAATATCGCGAAATGTGTGAAACTCTTTAGAGTGTGATACTGGAGAGGTATTATTGACGAGAGTACACTGAATATAAGTACAAGCATGTTTTGGCAGCAATGTGACAAGAGTTAATAAAGCATTGTTTCAGAAGCGTCACAGCATCAGCTCTGATAAGTGTGGATGCACTTAGTGGTCAAGGCGTACGCTGCACCATAGTTGTTAGGCACAGGGCGCTCGGTGTTTATCGGGGTAAATCTTTGCATTTTAGGTAGTGAGAAACAAAATTGTGTTATCGAACCGAATCGTAACTGAAGCCAAGCATCGGGTAAAAATTGATGAAAAAAACAACTTATATTTTTTTGACTTTGACACCACATAGTCAGCTGGGTGTGCCACGCTGTTAGCTGATTATATCAAATGACGTCAAGGCTTGGGTCGCGTATTGCTTTAATTATTGGGTACGATCAAAATCACGTCTGAAGGCCTTTTAGTTGATTTTTTACATAAGCTGTTTTGCACATGTTTTGATTCTGTCAATAAACGATCACCACTGTGATATATCTGACATTGAATGAAGCAGTTTAAAGTTTGCACAATAAACTGCATGCAAACAAAAACTCCCAAAACTTTTTTTTAACGAATCATGTTCTGGTTAGCAGAAGTATCAGCACTCACGAGCTGTTTTGTTGAATTAGTATTGGCCAGCATTAATTATGAATTGTTGGCTAGTGAGATTCCGATGCCCAATCAAATTTTAAGAAGAATTTATTTCTGTGCATTGTGATCTAAAATGAAAGCTTATTTTCCAAAATTAAGCATTCAATGTTCGTATATTGACTGATATCATATATTGTTCGACGAAATAATGAAACTTTGTTGTTGCTGTTGTTGGATAGTGAGATTCCAATTATTAATTCAATTCTTAGACTATTTTATTTCGGTGCATTTTTTTCGTGAGCTTTCGCTTTAGGGCAAAATGCACCGATCTAAAATGAAAAGCTACCTCCAAAAAATGAACGTTAAATTTGCGTAAATTGGCTCTAAAGCCCATAGACCAAACATTCTTCCTCAATTCATCGGAAAACCGCTGAGTACCTAACTATTTAAAATACATCATGTCATATCATTACATTCGTTTTATTTTCAGCATATTAAAAACGTTGACTTATTGTAAGAATGAAGTGCATTTTAGCAAAGAAGGAATAGTTCTTGTAATTTTTTCCAGAAAGTAGCGTTCTTTGCGCACTCATACAAACGAAACCCTAACAGAACGTTTTAATTCGCAGCTGTTACCACGTCTTCAAATGACGTAGTATGACGTATTTCTGTTGATACATTCACGCTATATTTGTATTTCTGGTGAAAATATATCTAAATTAAATACAAAACAAGGAACTAGGTATTTAATCCATGAATCTAGGAATGTTACCGGCAATCATGAATAACCATGATGTTACTGATAACTCTAACACGAATAACGAAGCAGCATTAGCACTAAAACATGTTCAAAACCTCTTAAAGGATGATAAAAACAGCATTATCCGCAGTCCATGACCTCTCAACGCTAAGTTCAGCTTTAATTAAGGAGAAGAGCGTCTTATTTTTATTTATGGCCTTTAACCCTTCGCATTCAGCTGAGTGTGCCACAGTGTCTACAGTGTCTAAAACAGTGTCTGCTTTTCCGCTGGCAAATCGCTTCCTCGACGCGAGACCCACGATTCTGATTCAACTCTGGAACGGGTCTGTTCGCGATTTCGCCGCGAGTTCGGAGCGATTTACTCGCGAAAAAAATATACGTATATTGCAATGGGAGGTGCGAGACGCGATTTGAACACGAAGTCCTTTGTTTCAGCCTAAAGGCTGCCCCACACTGAGCCTCGCATGCGAGTGCAGGACTGCGGGGTGGCAGCTATTTCACTCACTTTGAGGTTGTTGTGTCAGGTGGCAGATGGCTCGTGTGTCAGAAAAGTTGCAGATTTGCACGCCAGATAGTATTCTGTGTCAATAGTGTCCAGTTTTTTTTCTTTTTTGGAGAAATTGACACGAAGCTAAGTCCCCGCAGCCGGCAGTGTGAGGTTGTGTGGTTTTTATTCCGCGTGCGGTTATCGATAACTAAAGTATAACATTCAAGCCACCTGCCACCCCGACCGAACTACCTCAAAAGTCAAAAGTGAGTAAAATATCTGCCCTTCCGCACCCGTTCACCCGCATGCCAGGCTCAGTGTGGGACAGCCTTAAAGGCTGCAACAGTCTTTGCGCAGCTGCGTGAAGTGGATGCAGACAAGGCCGTATATATAGATGCGGGTGCCTATTAAAATACATTTAGTGCACGGCCGACAGTAGATTATTCATTGACTGCGTGCTAAATTTCTGTAGTCCATAAACAGATATGTTAATGCACCGTCGGAAGTGACAATGGACTGCTGCATTGAGCTCTCGAAAAACACGTACTTGTCTACTAAACAGCTAGTCATCGGCCATGCACTAAATTATTTTATGCACTCGCGGCATTAAAGATTCAGTTTATCAACTCGCCTTCGGCTCGTTGATAAACAGAATCTTTAATGCCACTCGCGCATAAAAGTATAGTAATTTCATCAGTTATTTTTTCTTCCCGCATCGTGTCGTAGCGTGCAGTTGTTGCAACCTCCGTTCAATGTATTTGAATAGGTACTCGCATCCACTTTGCGCCGCTGCGCGAAGACTGTGTTTCAGTCTTCAACACGCGCACCGGAGAGGGGTATGCCCCTAACGAGCACTGGAGGGGGAGGGGGGGGGGCACAAAAGTGCCCCTCTGCTATCTCCAAAAGTATGAAAGCTAGAACAACTAAACCTACAGTGTGGATAGGTACTGGAATGGTCTAAATGCTGTATAATTTTGGTGACCTTATTACAACATCTTCATGGTCAAACGAGGTCATAAACGTTAAATTTGGCAAATTTCACATTTTTGGGCATTTGATCTCTGTAATGTCACAGGTCACCAGAAAGGTGTTGTGAGTTGTGTACGGTGATTATAATTAACGTTAGCTACATATTGACGTTTGAATTATCCGTATCTGACTGTATGTTCCGAAGATATCGCTTTGCAGACCTCGATGCTGGCCGCCATCTTGGAAAGAAAATCCATATAGCTCAACAAATTAACGAGAGACTTTTAAATTTTTGGTGTCAAACGATCTGCTGTTGAATTGAGAAAACAATGTGGCACAAGCGCCACTACCATATGCCGCTTTGTTTTTGATAGCACAAAAGTGTCCCTCCAGTGCGCGTGTTAATGGCAAAAATGTAAAATATTTAGTGAGCAATGTGTTCTTTTCCCTACGGCAGTGATACACACCGCTCACTGAACTCAATAGAGATGGAACGCTCATTGGCCGGGAAATCCTGTCTGACGGCGGCGCCCATGTTTGGTGTGACAATTCAAGTCGGCGGCAAAGATAGGCGTTTGGGCGAGCTGGCAGACATTTTTCAATATATCGAACCAACTACTAGCCGTAGAGCAATGGAAATATCGCTGCTACATTTGATATTGAATGGAAAATGATTTTAGGTGTTAGCAAATTATGCAAAATATATTTCAACCTATAATCATTTGACATTCAATTTGGAACATAGTGGTAATCCTCCCACCACGCTACGGCCAGAAGTTCAATCAATATATTGAAGAATGTCTTCCGGTGCCCCTAAACGCCTTTCCTTTAACACTAGCCGTCGACTTTTCCTGCCACACCAAACATGCATAGCAGCCGGCGTCAGACAACTCGGCCAACAGGATCTCGCCACCATAGCCTCTCCGCGTGAGACCACCGCTCACGTAATTGGTGTTTATTGCACAAACCTCTTGCAGCGTGATAAATACAATGATCGATGAAATTCGTTTCAACCTAGAACACACTTATAGTACGTTTGTTTTGAGATACTTTATATGGTCTCCCTGACCGGATGGGTTTTCGTATTGTAATCGGATTGTGCTCAGATAGAATGCGGATTGAATTTCGATACACTGTTCGGATTTAGCTCGGATAGCATGTCGTTTAACCCGCGACCCGCTAGGAGGTGCTAAAAGTAGCACCCCCTCCGTTTTTTCTTAATAACTCAAAAATGCGTTCGTATTTCGACACCGAATTTGCAGTACCTTTGCTCCAATCAATTTCACCCCCTTATGCAAAAGAAAACATGATTGTCCGAAAAACGTTAGACAAAATAATGTTTTAGCGACGTCATGTCATGCCGTTTTCGATGCAAAAACGACAAATGCTTGATTTTTTTTTTTAGAAAATCTTAGTTTACAGTGATTTGTTATCCGTAACCGCCATCAGACATCTCACACCATCATTTATAAGAAAGCTATCTTAGATTTTCAAAATTTTGTCATTTCAACCCCCCAAAAATCAAAAAAAATATTGCTTTCGAAATTTTTCAAAAATTTAAAAATAAGTTATCATAATACAAAATCCGGAATATATGTCAGAGAACTACGCTGTTACAATACTAATCCCAAATTTCAAAGCAATATCTTTATTTTTGGCTGAGTCATTGCTCCCCATGTGAATGAAGCTTATGACGTCATTTTTCAAATTCAAATTCATTTCAAAATATGTAAATTTTCACCGGCGTTCATGGCCATTTTGAAACATGTTCATGATTATGGGTGCCGGAAGATTATTGTGGGTGTCTTAGCAGTTAGCACCCATAATCGCATTCTTACAATCATCACAATCATTACTGCAACTGCACTTACTTTGTATTGACAATTTTTATTTTTTATCAGCCCCATCCAGCCAGCGGCAACCTTTTGTGAAAATGATTTGGAGGGCCCAATAGAATACCACAGCTCGGTGGTTTCACCCGCATTACAGCTGCGAAAGAACAAGCCCTTGGTTTTCCTTCTGGCGGAGGGTTGAGTCTGACGGAGCTTCTTATTTCCATCGAGAGATGTCGCGCGGGGGTGGCGATCGATGTGTGGGTCGGCGGACTGAGTCGGCCAGTCAGCGGCAGTCGGCCGGCGTCATGTGGACCGTGTGGACCGTGTGGCTGGTGGCGGTGCTGGGCCGGGCAGCAGGCGCTCCAACGTCCCTCTCCGGCCGGCTCGCGCACTGCCAGCTCGCCTGTCGACAGGCGCTCCAGCTGGTACAGGCGTCTGCTGAGGTGAGACTCGGAATCGGACCCTCCGCTCCCCAACTGTCCCCGTCTGCTAGACCTGAGCGGGCCTCAGCCAGGATAATGGTCTGATCAGCAGGAAGGTTCTTGGACGGCCTCAGGGCCCAGGGGCTCTCAGTTGTCCGAAAGAATGTTTTGAAAATTGTATGTTCTTTGTTATGTTATATATAAAGGGCATTTTGACTTTAGAGGGACTTATGGTGTCCTGGCCGTATGCGAGCTTTAGGGACCTTCAATTTAACCTGCGCCCGACGGAGGACTTAAGAACACCTCCCCTGCGCTTTTTTCTCAAGATAACGAAAAACCTGCTGCACTTAGCGTCAAACTGCATATACCATACATGCCTTCTTTTCTACACCATGTGTTAAAGTTTAAGATTAGTGTATCGCAGGTGAGGTCACCAGGTCAGGTGAAGTGACCCCACCTCCAAAACTGTTTGTCGTCATATCATTGCCATCATCCATCGCTACAGTTGTGTAAGTGTCATTTTCTAATTTTCGTTTTTTTATAACATAGGTGCCTAAAAAACATTTATATCGGACTTTTCGTATCGGTAATCTATCCTAAGGTTAAATCAATTTCGTGATCTCCCCATTGGCCAATGGACAAATATTCATAGGCTTCCTTTATCGAGGACATGCCAGACGTTCGTCCAATTTCTTTCGGTTGATGTTATAATTATAACAGCATAACACTAATGTTACGACATTATAACATTATCACTTGTCAATAACTCTCGACATAATGAAATGTGAAACTGGCACCATTGTGCTTGTCTTATCGATACACGAAATCAAGGATCCACAAACACTCCGGAGCCTAAGTGTCCCTTCATATAGTGGATCCAAGAGGCTCAATGACCATGGCCAATGTTTGGACCCCCTCCCCCCATATGGCTTCCCGCCGTAAAATGTGTGGTTACGCACTAGACGTGACAACGCCTGCAGACGGCGAATTTCGAAGTATAGATGCAAATTTACCTCCAGGGGACGCGTTGTGTGAACCATGCTTCACCTGGAACTGTCTGGCGTGGACTGCTGTGTGGACTGTGGACTGCTGCATGGACTGCAGTGTGTGGACTGTGCTACGACTGTGTGTACTGCTGTGTGGACTGTGGACTGCTGCATGGACTGCAGTGCGTGGACTGTGCTGCGCCTGTGTGAGGACTGTGCTGCGCCTGTGTGTGAACTGTGCTGAGCCTGTGTGGACTGCTGTGTGGACTGTGGACTGCTGCATGGACTACAGTGTGTGGACTGTGCTGCGACTGTGTACTGCTGTGTGCGCACCTCCAGGACTGCCATGCCAGTCAGCAGTGTGTGCCGCCTCGGTTTCAGAGCGTCAGCAGATCGTGCCGCCTGGGATGCGGCGCTTTCAACGCGTCAGAAAACTTGCCGGCGCCGCGCTGCCTCGAACGTGAGTGTCGGTGTGTACCGCAGCCCATGTCCCGCTTCATCCGTCACAGGTGAACGCGGGAGGGTCTCTAGCGTTACATAACGGTGCTAGTCCAATTGGGCAAAATAGGAAAGACTTGTATTATCCGTAAGAACATCCAGTATCATACCGGTTTTTCATGCCTTGAGTCATGTGTGACAGCTCAGTAACATAAACAGTAACAGTAACCTAAACTAGCGAATGCAGGAACAAACAAGCAAAGCCTCACCCTCACATACACTCCACAGCG
>JARBER010054750.1:0-12008 GCA_030265075.1 Balanus glandula | reverse complement strand
CATGTCCGTACAACCAGGCATGGTCGGCGGAAATAACAAGGAAAGGCACAGGGACAACGACACGCGAACCACAACGCCGCCTACGTCCAGATAATTATCTGGCAAACTACACAGCAGCGTTATCGTGTCGACAAGTCAGGGTCCACAGTTGTTCTCTTTTTCCCCTATCCGTCAAATGTTTTGCTATCATATGGTATCCAAATGCGCATGAGTCATACGCGACATTCCAACAGAAATGTCTCGTCTCTAACAGCGTAACATCCATAGCGTTCTGTTATCGTACCAAAGAAGACCTTTGGTACCTGAGACCACCAAAAGGTGTGCGAATTCGTCTCTCCCTGGCTACTTCATAAAGTCATAGCGTCACTTAGATTATCAAGAAAAATTTGTTGATATTATTGACGATTTATTTGAGCTTGTAATGCACCAGCAGTTTGATATTAAATATTTGCAATGTTCTCGCATTCAGTATCACCCTTTATATGAATTCATAAAGCTGCGGAGTCGACAGCATTTGATCGACTCGTACTCCGACTTCGGACTGAAAAAATCGACTACGACTCTGACTCCGACTCTGGTCTATGTTAGTTAGCACGGAACAATACTATATTTTCCGTGTATCTTTATTCTGTATTCAAAGCAGTATTGGAACAATGCTGCGCCGCCAGAGTAAGGAGTCACTGCTACTCCCGGATCTGGTTCTTACATCTTCACACTGTCCTATGCAGCTAGATAATCAGCTCACGTCTCTCAGCCGCCTCGCCTTGGGCAACAAAGTTTACCAGTTTATTTGTCAACAATTCTCAATAACATTAAGTGAAGATGAGATCATGAGACCGGCACCACTGTGTACTTATATGCTTCTTCAGACGTGTCTGATATTGCGCAACACGAAATAGGTATCTGGTTCACCACATGACCTTATCCACCTTGATATTTCAAATTTTGAATTTCATTTGTTTCCTGGTCACCTGGCAGCCTGGGAAAGCACTGGTCTTTTTCGACTTTTGTACCGATTCTGCTATTTCATTTCGTTGACGCTGTGTATAACTTGTTTATAAATAGGCATCAGGGAACACGCATAGTATAATGATTCGTATATAGGTACTTGATGAAGAGAGCAGGATCACGGTAAACTGGACGCTGTGTGACCATAAGAGTCGCTGCGTCCGGAACTCCA
This sequence comes from Balanus glandula, assembly GCA_030265075.1. NCBI lineage: Eukaryota > Metazoa > Arthropoda > Thecostraca > Balanomorpha > Balanidae > Balanus > Balanus glandula. The sequence goes on along the minus strand of JARBER010054750.1, from coordinate 10,828 downwards.
TCATTATTCGAAGACGTTAAAGTGTTTTCATATCTTCATCATGGCGGAAATCTAACAATATATGAACACATAAAAAACATCATTCATTTTCCTTACATTTTTCTTTCTAAATGGGTACATGAATTCATCTCTAGACCGTCGTCTATGTTACTGATCAAATAAATCGCAAGTCTCGAAAAAGTCCACTCCAACTCCGGGCCGGAGACGGAGTCGGTAAGATTTTAGCGACTCCGACTCCGACTCTGACTCCGGCCAAAACTAGACTCCGACCGGCTACGACTCAGATTTCCGCAGCCATGTAATCATATAAATTGGCATTAAAATCTGAGCTACAAAGAAGGCAAATGAGACAAACGCAACACGAGGTAGATACTACATGAATACCAGGTATAATACAAAATCAACATTAACGAAATGTTTGTGAAAATATTTTTATTTTCTTGAGATGAGTTCACATAGCCGAGAAAAAATATGTTAAATGTAAGATTGACCCATCAATAACCCAGCTCATGTTACAAACACTTCCACTGCGTTTTGTGAGCTCACCTGCATGTGAGTCTGTAATTTGTCGGCTGCGATGAGCAGACTGGCACGATTTCGCCGTCAAATAACGACCTCCCCGCCTTGTTAGCTCGCGTCGTCGCCCGTGGCGTTTGTTGTGGTAAGGAGAACCGCTTTCGATTTTCAAGCGGGAGACTTTCTCACGATACAGTTCTCCGATGAAGAGGAAAGGGAGAGTAAGCTAGTGCCGTAAACGTGCTATTATATCCCGTGATTTGCTTGGCATGGTTAACTACCACATACAACTGATGATAGAAAGTGCCGAGTGCTGCATCATCAGGTTGCCAATGCAGTCCGTGGAGTCAATGAGCATTATGTCATGTTAAACGACTGCCTTCCTATTCCTGGTGGCTTATAAGGGCCATCAAATTTCTTCAACCACTGGGAGATAGGTGAGATCCGTGGTGCATAGCAGAGCTATGACCCGAGTTGATAGCTAGTTGGATGGCACCAATTGTAATCTTGGTGTGCAGTGGTTGAGTCTTACTTTACCAACGAGAGCTGAAAACTGCATGTTCATCATGCATGATGAGATAAAGAGCGTATGTGATGCATAACTACACACATCAAAGCAACACGCTTGGTGCCATGGGCAGGCGGAGAAAACGCATGGGAACCTTCTATAATCAGCGAGCTTTCACAGCGTGACTTGTTGACCCCATGACGGCCTGCCTTACGGCTGGCCTCCTCAGCTTTCGCGCTGTCTGGGCGGCGTTGATGAGGGACTGCGCAGTGCGGCGCTGTCCGGTGACCGCCGCCAGCCAGGAAAGTCAGCCCGCGAGGCGGCGGCGCGGCGACCCGGCCGACCCGACGGTCAAATTACCGCCGCCAACCGGTTCGTGGTCAGCCGCTTCCGGTTTTGGGTCGCCCGAGTGGCAGGTATGGCATTGATATCGCAGATGCCGGCTAATTTGGTGACGTGGTCGGATTTGACTCGGAACACCAGAAGAGGTCACGTTCTGGCATGCTGAGCGCTAATAGGTACATACATTTATATTGGATGACGACGATCACTGCCGACGGCATAAAAATCGCACAGCTCTCAGAGGAATTGTCATATTTTGTCGCGGTGACCTATCCTTTATTTTCATATATGTATGCCAGTAGCAGATGGTATATGGTGATAATAATGCGAATGAAGACTCCTTCCATTCAAACTTCTATATGTATAATGTATATTGGCTTGCAAGAGACCAAAAGGGCTGAAATGAGCTTCGTACGTCGCAAGAAGTTATTTGCAATAATCTAAAACACATTCTCCGAAATGACCAAATAGATTAATGCTTTTTTTGTAATGCACGGATCTAAATGCACGGCTCTGAATGCATTGCTCTTTACTTCTCTCGCTGGTGCATGTATCGCTATACATTATGTTATTGTTATTTATACCGGGCTTTATACACTCAACTGTACGTTGCATCAACAGCTACACAACTTTGCATTCCTGTTATTCGTCATTATCACGTCACATATCTGAATCAGATCTTGTAGCCACATCGCTGAAAGACATCGACATACCTATATTTAATCACATCTACTACTTTTATTATCCCGGCTTTGCATGCTGGAATGTGCACTGGTGCAGAGTTGGTCGGATTTTCTCTGAAGTGTTCTGCAGATCTGCAGACTGTAGTTATAGCTCACCTCCACTGCGTCTGACGGCGAAGGACACGGCTCAGTCCGTGTCCGGGCAGAGACCCACTTCCGACTTTTGCTGTCCACGTCCAGTGCTGAGCTGCGCAGGGCAGACAAGCCTATGTTACTGCACAAAGCCGGCGCTTTGCTCAAATTCAATGAATGAGTTCAGATGAGAGAATAACACGTGAGCGTAATCTCGGGTTTCTTCTTTCAAAATTCAGTAAGGAAGTTAAATTCCAGCAGCTTCTATGTAAACAAGAATGACAAAAGGAAATGAATTCATTTCATTTGTGAGTTATCGGTATAAATGACGTAACATCCTTTCACCACAGGCATGCACTGTTTAGTCATTGTATCATTGTTTCCTTCAGCGACGGCTTTTGTGAGCAAATCACAAATCAGATTTCCGCGCACATTGCCTTCCTGGACTCGCTACTTTTATTTAGTTTGTTACCCAACGCCCTGCTTTCTATAGAGATACGAATAGTTTTCTGACAAAGTCTGATATAGAAGTACTCATGCTGAAATAAATCATCGAGTTATTTCCTCGTAGGCTAGTTTCTAATACAACGCTTTTAACACTAAAATAGGACACTACCATTATGTTTTCACCAGCAGCTTCTTTCCATCCTTCCAGAGTCGCAGGTCATAGGGAACCCTTACAAATAACACCCTTCTTATGCTACCGTACTTCACTACTTCCTTAAAGTTAATCCTCACCAGCTTCCGGTAGTGGATCTTTCATGCTTTTCAAGTTCTTAAAACTATTATTCCCTGCCCTCCCCTAAAACAAATGGTGGCAACTGAAGTCTCACGCAATCCCCGGGTCAGCAAACTCTTTTAGCAATACGCCATTGGAACCCTATTCCATATGTAGCGCTAGATCGGCATACGCTCGGCGCTCCTCACTTCAGCCCGGCCTCCTGGCAGCGAGCCTGTGACCTGCCGCCTGCGGTGACGACCCACCGACCAGCTGACCGTGCACCGTTACCTACTGACATTCACTCAGCTGCGTGCTGAAGCCACTCCGAGCTGTGTCCGCCACGGGGGACTCTCTAACAGCAGCGTCTCTCGTTCCAGGTCAGTTTGAGTTCGACCCCACGGAGCTCCAGCCGCGTCTGGGCCGACTACAGCGACACGACGCGGCGGCTGATCCAACTACGGGCGGCTTCTTCGGCGCCGGCCCGGCACTGGCTCAACTCAGTGACGCCAGTCTGGGCAGACAGGAGCGGATTGGAGAGCGGGTGCGAACGGAGATCAACTACGCAGCCGGGAAGCAGCCGCTCGTAGTGAAAGTGAGCCCGCGACCGTACGCGCCGCTTCCGCAGGTGGAGCGGCCCCTGGGAGCGGCGTCCGCGCAGGTGCCGCGACCGGCCGCCGGTCCGGCCCGGCCCTGGCAGAACTCCATCAACGGATTCAGGCGACCCGGAGAGGGGCTCGGCCAGGGTCAAGGCTCGTTCAACTCCGGGGGCTCGTTCGGCCAGGGGGGCTCGTTCGGCCGTCCGTCCGGGGGTCGCCCAGGTGACCGGTTCCCGAGCCGTCCCCGACCCGTAGTGCGTCCCGGCTTCATCGTCCGTGACAACCCGCCGAGGAGTCCGCCGTTCCCCGAGACAGTGACCGGGCCTCCGTACCGTCCGCCATCCAACGGTGGCCTACGGGAGGTGTACCGCCCCAAGCCGTCGGGCACGTTCTTCGTCCAGGGCCGCGACAACCCGGACCGACGCGGTCTGCTGGCGGAGGATGTGGCGGTGAACGCTGTCGGCGAGCGGCCGGACCTGCTGGTGGAGGTGGCGGACCGCACAGGGCATCCATCGGGCTCCTCTGCGACGCCTGTGTCCGGCGGTCGGCTGACAGCCCTCGGACCTCTGAACGGCGGAGACGGAAGGGTGCAGTTCACCAACACGCACCTGGTGTCGCGGGTGCCGCGTCCGGCGGGAGGCAGCAGTCGACAGGGACGCCTGCTCAACAACTTCGCCACCGGCATCTTTGGTCTGCCACCGACGGCACCGTCATTTACAGCCCGGCCACTCTTCGCCGCATCTACACTGGAGCCTAACGAGTTCACTTCGGGGTCACCAAACAACGCGGTCCAATTCACGGACACTCTGAGTCTGACCATGAGTGGCTCCGGTCTGCGGAACCGGCCTCAGATCCACGTAAACCCAGCTGGCAGCCACGGCTTCATACCCCAGACTCGCGCCGCCGGCCCCACGTCTCCGGGCTTCCTCGGCACATGGCCGAGCGTTTCACTTGGACCAGGCAGCGGCAGCAGCAGCTCCAGGCGGCCGTTCAGCACCTCGGCTCCCAGTGCGCTGTCTCTCGGCACCGGCAGGTCGAGAGTGTCGTCCTCTGGACGCCCCCGTGTCGCCGCCGGCCCCACCGAGCCGCCGTTCCTCGCCGCCGAGCGTCACCGGGGCGTGACCCAGGCGCTGACCGGCCGTTCGACCACGGCTCACCCGCTGCTGGAGTTCACCTCGCCGTCAGCCGCACCATTCACGGCCGCACCGTTCGGCACCGCGGCGGCGCTTCAGGAACGTCCCGCGACGTTTCCTCTGCCCAACGGCCAGGTGTCGTTCCCCGGCTCGTTTGCGGGTTCGGGTCGGTCGCGCGGTCTCGGGTTTCCCTCTGCCACGTCGGGCAGGCAGCTGTCAGGGAACGGTCGGCGCTCGTTCCGGCTGCCGAACGGTCAGGTGTCGTTCTCGGGCAGTCCGCCGCGCTCGGCGATCCCCGCGGGACCGCAGCTGCCGAGCTCGATGTCGCGCTCCAGTCTGAGGCCGAGTCGCCGCAGCCCGACGAGGGTGGCAGGACCGACGCTGCCCTCCGGGAGTCCCCCTGCCGCCGGCAGTCAGCAGACGTTCGGTACCGCCCGCGCCCCGTTCCAGCAACAGTTCCAAGACCCTCGCGCCCGCAGAGGGTTCCAGCAGAACTCGGGCCTAGGGTTGGGAAGATCGTTGGAGCAGGAGTTCGCTGCGGCGTTCGGCACAGATGCGTTCTTGGGCGGCACGGGGCAGCAGGCAGGTGGGTTCGGAGCGGCGGGAAGGTTCCCGAATCAGCTGCAGAACCAGTTCGGGGTCGGAGGGGTGGGACGCCGCGGTCTGGCGGGAGTGACGCCCGGTCTGTTCCCCACGGCGTCTACCAGGGGACGGGGTCTGTTCACCTCGCCGTCTGGCACCGCCAGACGGACCAACGGCTTCCAAGCCACAGCCAGCACACTCAGCCCTAGTACCTTGTTCCCCAACGTGCCTACAGGCCGCAGCAGGAACAACCTATTCTCAACACCAACAGGTCCTTCCACTACCCGTGGATTTTTCCCGACAACGCCAGCAACTGGAAACAACAGAAACAATCTGTTCTCTACGCTGACAAGCCCCTCCAGTCCCCTCAGAACATTCCCATCAACGCCTTCAAACCACAGAATCAACAACGGCTTTACCCCATCAACCGGTTCTAGAAACCTGAGAACATTTTCAACTACGCCATCAGGCCGTAGCACCAATGGCTTGTTCGCGTCACCTACAGCCCCATCCACTCCGTTTAACGCATTCTCAACCAATCCATCAGTGCGTGGCAGAGGCGGCCTCTTCGCGCAACCGACAACCTTTTCCAACAGCCGCGGCCTATTCCCAACCACACCTTCGAGCCGCCGCGGCCTTTTCACACCCTCGGGAACGTCCACCGCTCGCGGCGGGTTCCCGACGGCCGCGTCCGGTCTGTCTCGCAGCCGCCAGCGCCAGCGCTCCTCCTCCAAATCCAGCTTCTCAGAGCTGGGCCGTGGCGTCACCGGGGTCACCCGCGCAGGGCCGACGACGCCGGGCCGCGGCCGGTTCGTCGAGGAACCTCTGCTCGACTTCGACGAGGAGGTGCGGTACTTTAAGCCGGCCGGCCGGCAGGCGGCGCTCAGTGACGAGCGGCTGAGAGTGGCCTCCTCGGCGGCGGGGCTGGGAGGCGCCTCCCTGGGCACCTCCCTGGCGCTGCTGGCCGCCGCCCTGCTCAGAGTCGGCGCCTGAGGTGGCGTGAGGACTGATGTGGGCCGCCTGAGGTGGCGTGAAGACTGATGTGGGCCACGCTGTTAGAGGTGAATCACTTATGTGTGAAGTGTTTATAGTGATCATATTTGTTCCAAGCATTACTTTAGTTGCTTATGTTAAGACAGAAGGTTCATTCGGCTCGAGATGTTTGCTCAGCCAGGCAGGATCGTTCGGCTTGGAATAGCAGTACGATTCAGAGGGCTCGTTCGGCTCAGGGGCTCGTCTAGCCGCTTGTCCGGGGGTCGCCCAGGTGACCGGTTCCCGAGCCGTCCTCGACCCGTGGCTTTATCGTCCGCGACAACCCGCCGAGGAGCCCGCTGTTCCCGGCGACAGTGACCGGCCCTCCGTACCGTCCGCCATCCAACGGTGCAGCCTTCGCTAGATGTACCGTCAACAAGTTGGATGATTGCTTCGTTTGCCATGCTATCGGATGATCCCTAGAGGCTTTAAGCTGGACTTTTTTATGTCTTATGTTTGTTGTCTTAAAGTTCGGGAGTGGTGCTGGTTTGCCATGTCTCATTTCTAAAATGTGCTTCTATGGCTAGACGCCAAATTATTGGAAATGTGAAGCAATCGTGCTACTTGCTTATTGATAGGTTGTGTTGAAGTGAAGTGTAGATAGTGCATTTGGCTAAGTGCACCAGTTAATTAAACTTTAACTTTAAAGTAGCACAGAAGTATTTATTTTAGAGCGCATCATAGGCAGAGTATCAGATGTATCAAAGAGCTGGAGTATTCGTAAATAAATGAAACTGTGTACGCTTTGTTTTGACGTTTTGAGGCTATTTTCTATATAAACAATGACAATATGCGGAATAAAACATATATTCTCGAATTGGTCTGAAAATGATACATCTAGGCATATGCTGGGTTATTAGCTTCCGTAACTATCTTTCCTCGTAGAGGACAAAAGAAAAATGTCAGATGTTTGAAACACCCTAAATAAGTAAAAGAATGACCCCTTTTGGCAAAATGTTTTTCGCTTAAAAAGTTAGCTACGAAAAATAACGCAAATATATATTTACGTCATCGTGTATGTCTTGTCAAGGCGCTTCGAATTATATGCATGGCGACCTCGCAAAATTAACTTAAAATATTAACTTCAGATTAAGGTCAAATGGTGACCCAAGTAGGTAAAGTTGCATACTGGCAAACGCGACTCGAGGAGACAAACCCACGCCGTCAGTTTATTTCTCTATTTTTATAATGTCGCGAGTTGTCAAAAAAGTGTTGGTGACCACGGATGACCCCAAATGACCATAGCACTACATAGCTATGGAACAAAACTTACACAGGAATTATCAAGAATATCATATAACTTATGTATTTATTATTCACATTCACCTCCAACGGGACATGACCCAATTATAGGACGGCTCCTTATCCTCCATAGGACGGCTAATGCAACTGCAGGCTACTGTAATATCATGATGCAGAAGTCATTGGGCTTATATCAATTATCATGGATATCCTTGAAAAATGAAGCATTTAAATATTTCCCCCATTGACTTATAATGGAGAGGTCACAAAAGTGACCTAACCCCATGTCACAGTTATAGAAATTCCGAGATAAAATAAGTGTAGGTTTTTATGCTCTTATGACACCCTGCAAGTTTAAAACTGATCAGATAACAACTCTGGCTTTGACACGATTGCAGCCCCCGTCCACCAATCCCAGGATCCCTTCATCGTGACGTCACCCTGGGGGCAGATTTCCTTTACCCTGTTCGATTGTGTGTTAAAAGCACGAACTTCGCCGAAGGATAACAACATAAGTTTAACACATAAAGCAAAACCCAAAAAACATCCAGTTGTCTGCGCGCAGCGCCACGGTGCGCAGCTGCCAGCGGCTCCTCCGACCCGCCCACCACTCTACCCTTGCGGTCTGTGTTCAAGACCGATACAGTGTGATAACTGAAGATCAGTGAACTTATTTAGTCACAGCGGACTACAGTTAATTAAGCGCGAAAATCTAGTTCGCACTTACGGTGGCGTTTTGGCTCGTGACAACAATGATACAGAATGGCCTCACCTCGTCGAAGCAGCCAGCGTCCTGTCGTCCTGTTGCTCCGGTCGGTGATACTCCTGCAGGCACTGGAGGTGTTCTTGCAGGCTGCACAGCCAGCGAAAACACCATGGACACAGTACAGGCCCAGATCTGCAGCTGCGGGTGCACCACCTCAGCCGGACCCGCCGCGCGCCGGGCAACACTCACGGCGCGGCCCCGCTGACCCGGCCCCTCCGGACACGGGCGAGCCGCCGCACGCACATCTGGAGCGGCACGCACACCGGGGACGCAGAGGCGCAGCCAGGAAGCGGGGCAGGAGGGGCGGAGAGAACTGGCGGCGGCATGGCGATATCAACGAGGCTGATCTCATCATTGGCCAATTAAACATACAATCAATGAAGCCCAAGCTACCCGAACTTCGAAGTGATATAGACCAAGTTTTTGGATTCGATATTTTGTGCCTCAGCGAAACTTGGCTCTCACCCAACATCCCTGATCGCCTACTCTCGGTCAGCGGGTACAACATTTATCGACAAGATCGTCCATCGTCATCGAAACTCGCGAAACGTCATGGAGGAGTGGCGCTACTCGTGCGCGACACGCTGAACTGCAAAATTCTGCCTACACCAGTGACAGGAATAGACGGATCCAACATTGAGATTATTTGGGCCTCAATCAAAGTAAGCACAAACTGTTCGTATGTAATGGCATCTGTGTATCGTGTTCCTACTAATACTGTCCGCCAATTGACAGCTGATTTAGATGATTTTGAAGGACAATTGCAATTTATGTTAGCTAAGTATCCAGGATGTAAGTTTATTATTGCCGGTGACTTTAACCACTGTTTGCGTAAGGAGAAAACTGAACGACCGCTGATTACAGATCTGTTTCACACGTATGGCTTTTCAATTGTCAACGATTCTCGTACAACCTACCGACCGTCAAATAGCATTATAGATGTTGTCGCTACAAATTGTCCGAGGTCTGTCAGTCGATACGGTGTCACGCGTTGTCAGTACGGCGGACCACACGATTTTACTCGCGTTGTGTTGCGTCACGAAACGAACACTTCCCGGCAAGTCAACAAAATTAGAAGTCGCTGCCTTGGAAAGGTTGATCCGGAAATGTTTGGTCAGCAAATTATGCGTGTAGATTGGTCGAACTATTTCATGTGTGATTCTATCGACGAGAAGTGGCAGTGTTTTCGGCAAACGTTTGTGCACGAGCTGGACCGTGTCGCCCCTGTCCGTTCCGTTTCGACCCGACATACACACGTCATGCCACTGTCTGCCCGCACACGAACACTGCAGCAGCAGAGAAGAGCAGCTCTCGAATCTCGAAATCACCAAGAATATAAATCGTACAATATCCAGTTCCGCGCAGAATTTCGTCGTGACATGCGAAAGTTTTACGATCAGCAGGTAAAACAGAAAAGCCGCAAACGTTTGTGGCATGTCATGAGACCCGTACTAGGACGTAAACAGTCACAATCACCTTCGCTAGATATTACTCCTGACGCTTTAAACGATTATTATGTATCAGTCGGACCTCTCACAGCCGCATCTGTCCCCCCTGCCACCGCGCCCATACCTGTGCGGCTGACACGAGTCATCACATCAGCGTTCAAGGTTCACCCCATTGACATTCACACACTCCATGCCACTGTTCTCAGCATGAAACCATCTTCAAACTGTGGTCTTGACGGTCTGAGCATTTCTATGTTCAAAAAGTTCTTTATGTACATTGGCTTTTTCCTGCTTGACATCATTAATTGTAGCTTAGTTTCTGGCATCGTTCCACCATCCTGGAAACATGCTCTCGTGATCCCGATCCCAAAAGGAAAATCATCCAACGAGCCTAGCGATACACGACCAATATCCCTGCAACCGGCCATTATGAAATTGCTAGAAAAGGTGGTGCAATCTCAGCTGGCAGGATACTTGGAGGACAATCATATTTTATCAGATTCCCAGCATGGATATCGAAAAAACTTCTCCACCGAAACGGCACTGAATGTTATAAGTGACAAGGCGCTCCAGGCTATGGATGACGGTAAAGTAAGCATCCTTGTGCTTCTTGATCTGTCAAAAATGTTTGATGTTGTTCCGCACAAAACATTGCTAGACAAAATGGCCCTATACGGAATAGACACGACGTGGTTTGAACATTATCTTTCTGGCCATACACAGCAGGTCCAGGTGAAAACTAACGGCAACTTTATGATGTCTCGCTCCAAAAATAATGATATGGGAATCTATCAGGGGGGAAGTTTGTCGTGTTTGCTGGCGATGATTTTTATGAACGATTTAAGCCTGTTTGTCGACGACGACGTTACAGTAGTGACGTATGCCGATGATACGCAGGTGATCATTTCAGGAAAAAAGCATGAGCTTCCCTTGATCGTTTCTCGCATTGAAAATGCAATTCATTCGTTATTTCAATGGTTTTGTTTTAACGGAATGAAGGTTAACTCGGCCAAAACTCAAATGATCGTCCTCGGAACCCCTGCTATGTTAAGATCACTTCCCAGTGTCACTATTAACTTCTGCGGAAACATCATCGTCGATTCCAAAGTCGTCAAAAATTTAGGAGT
>JARBER010054639.1:0-12011 GCA_030265075.1 Balanus glandula | reverse complement strand
AGTACGTTCTAGATGCGTCTTGTCGAGACCTTTCGATTGCCGCATTGCGCGTCTCGCTGCGACGCTTGGTTCCGGAGGTCAGGAGGGGGGCAATATTTGCCCCCCCCCCCGGTCAATGGTGTTCGGCTGAGACCCCGGTCAAGCGCGGGTTAAACTACATTTCAAAAGCTAGTGATGATGCTGCAAGCCTACAAACAACCGAAAAAGTCAGCTAGACGCTGTTATTCTACCTCAGTGCCAATATCACGACATGGGTCACGGGACAGACACTACCACCACTTCTGACTTCGGCGGTTTGTAACAACTTTGAGCAGGCTGTGGAAGGTCAAAACAGCGTGGGGCTTAACCCGTGCACTGTAGGAGGTGAATTTCCGCTTACACGTCAGTTTTTCGCAGATACCTGGAAACGACGGCACTCAGCGCCTCCGCTCTTTGCACACCTGTCAGTACATCTATTCCGCACACTTTGAGAAAACAACTTAATCTCGGGTCATCTCAGGTTTTCAGCAGTGCCAAAGCCAGTGCTTCTCGTCAATCAGCTTGAAACGTACCGATTGTCATGAGAGCATAATAACTTTGTATCTCTTAATTTTGTTATCCTTTACCTTAGGTCAGGTCAATTTCGTAAACCCCCATTACAAGTCAATGAGGATATATTCAAGGGCTTCCATTTTAAGAATATGTGTGATATTGGTCCAATTACTCCTGGGTCATGGTATTACGGACTATACTAATAACCCAGGCGTAAGTTATTGTTCTGTGACCTCAATGGGGGTCATTTGAGATCATCCAAGGTCAGCATCACTTGTTTGACAATTACTCACGACACAATCAAGATAGAGAAGTAAAAATTGAGGGTAACGTGTTTGTCTCGTGAAGACGCGTCACCGAATATGCAAAATGACTCACTTCGGTTACCACTTGACCTTGACCAAAACTCAAATTTGCAAGTTGACTTAACAAAGTCAAAATGTCTATCACTCGAAATGCCTTGAAGATATAAGCATATTGGCGTGAGCAGTAGCTCGCCATTGGTTTTAGGGAAAAGTTATGATCGTGTTTTTTCATAAAACAACAGTTTTCTTTTTTATGACTTTTGTAGACAAAAACAAATTAATTTAAAGTCAAATATGCTAACGAAACATGCTGCGATTTAAAATTGCAATGGATAGTTATCAAGTTTTTCGTTAGTTTCTAGCTAGCTTACTTGTTGAGATATATGGGAATTTCTAGAGCGAAGTCCTAAGATAAAAAAGCAACAAAAAAATATGACCTTCGATGACCGTAATTGTGTTCTCAATTTTGACCTGAATTAAAAATGGAACACATTCTCGATAGAACTTACATCAAGCCCTTTTACACCCTAAGGCAATTTTCCGCTTGTCGCTGCTTACCGTAGTTCTTTAGATCTCTGGGGAGGTGAGGGGCGGATATCTACCACTACAGTTCGCTCGGCATAAGCCCCTCACATTGCGCGGGCTAGGACTGGCTCCGTGACGTCCCCATTGACCATCTTCCGGCAGACCACTGTGGCATTTACGCGCCTCGCTTGACGCACTCCTAAAACAAGCCTGGCAATCAGGACCGTGCCGTTCAGACGTTCTCCATCAAAAGTCTCTCCACCAAAAGTCGTGATGGCGACAGACGGTAGTCAAATCATGTTTCGCACAGACTGCGCCCAGTGCCGATAAGTGGTAGCAGAATGGAGTGTCAACGGTCGACACTGGGATCTATTCTGCGGGTGTCTGAGGCATCTCTGATTCCCGGACACGCTCCGCTGAGTAGATTTGCTCCGTGAACGTGACCATGAATATTCCTGCCAGTAATCAGCCGTAGCTGCTTCTTATTTCTGAACCACGACCGCGTCTGTTTTCTGTCACCAGATTTACGTATTTTCAGCACACATTGCTTTGTACATAATTCCCGGAAAGTGGTTCTTGAAGGGCTCCTGTCAAACGTTGCTAATAATATCATCGTCTTGATTTCATTTTACATATTGCTCTATTTCTCGTCCAGCACATAGGGCCGACGACGCCATCGCAATGTAATCAAGCAGCATAGTAGCACCTTACACAGCCCATTCACACTCGCTAACCAATATAATGCCTTAATAGCTGTTTTAATCAGCTGGCGGTGCTTCGGCGTCGGTGGCGCAGCTGCAGTAATCAGCGCTCCATTGTCACTGGCCGATGGGCGCGTGCGTCTCGCTGGTAGGTGGGCAGAACGCAGAAATGGTGATCAAAGGCGAGCTGAGAGGCCACTCGATGTCACTGCACGGCGGCAGCTCGCGGTGGCAGAGAGGAGCTGAATGGTAGAGGGGCCGATCAGAGCTGACAGAGGATAATGGATCAGTTCGCGTCCTGGCGCGCCTTGATTAAGAATTACTGCACTCTGGTCAGCCACAAGTGTTAGTCGACCGCCCAAATGTATAATTGTTACTAGATATGTTGACGTACGCACGAAGCGAACTGCTTAAAAATACTTCCACCGATTTTAAACAATTCTTAATTACTGTTGTTTTCATGATCGACTTTTGCGCTGCTGAAGATAACATTACTGAGGCTTTTATGTATATTTTTCTGCATATAAGCTTCAGAATGCATTTTTACATACATTTGTTGGCTATAAATATTTTATGGGATAAATATTTAGTGAAAAGCTGCATGTCAAAATGAATATTGAAGCTTATATACAAGACAAATGTATAAGGTTATCCTCAAAAACCTTCGTAATGTTATCTTACCATGGCGCAAATATCCATCGTAAACACGGCTTACAAAAGACGTCAGGCTTATAAAGGATACCGAAGCAACCGAAATCTCCCGGAAACAAATAGTTGTCATACCATTCGGAAGTCAATTTATATTCTTCACCAGAAAAAAGTAAACAGTTAAACTACACCCTCACACTCATGGATCCCAGCAATCGATGAAGAGGGCGGACAGAGGAGGACTCAATTGGACTTGCTGTTGAAGAAATACCAGATTTTCCAAAGCACCACCACGGGCCAGGTCAGACCGGTTCAAGTGCGGCCTTTCATATTCATATTCTGTCCGTACACCATAGACGGACGAGCGAGCGCCTCGTACTCACCCGTAACTAACCCTTGTCTCAGGGTTTCTGCGCTGAGCTCAAGGGTCAGCTGGTAATGCAATGCATTTTAATTGTATTTTCCAACTCTTCGAATGCTGCACGGTATCCCATTAAAAAACAACTATGCAGCACTGAATATACAATGCATAACCATCGCAAATTAAGCCTAGAGTGCTTTTAAGTGTCTTTCAGACGTCTTGTTTTCGCTACCAATCTATGTGTACCGGGCGAATCGTAACTCACTGCCTAAAAGCACGGCTCCTATCTTAATGCCTAAAGCACTGTAATCCGACCTGGCTGCTTGCGCTGGAAACAACGAACTGAGGACTCAATTCTGCCAGTCAGCGGCAGTGCGAGAGAAATACAAATATTGAGAGACGATTCGATTGAACTGTGATGCTGGATGTGCGGGTAGTGGACGTACCCACAAAGGGTGTGCTGAAGAGTGTATCGTCTTCTGCAGGGTAGGTGATTAGATAGGGAGATGTGTAGGTCAACTGTTCACGTAAATGGCAACAAGAAAAAATCGCTAAATGCTATAGACTTACAAATGTGTAAGTGCATCCTAACATACATGCTCTCAGCAGTGAGAAATGCGACCACATTCCACGGTACAAATTTATCTGCCAATTAGATCAGATTAACTCCAACTACAAACAACAATCCCTTGCATGCCGCCGTCCCCTCCAGCTTATTCCGTCTGGGCTCTGCTCTCTCTTCCGGTTACGAAGACCTTTCGCAGGAGTTCGCATCAGGCACGTATCAGCCTCGGACTCCCTTCACCCCTCCCCCTCCCCTGTTGGCCCCGGTGGGGCGACGCTGTCGCCGCGGTCGTAAAATCAATTGCTGAGGCCTCGGGCCGGGGCCGGTCGGGCCGGGCCGGGCCGGGCCGGTCGGCCACGGATGCTGGCAGGCTCGGTCCGCTCTGACGACTGTCGGCGCGCGCGGGGCCCGCAGCCCGCCGTCCGACGCTGCGGCACCAGTTGATTGCCGGCCCTGGCGAGGAGCGACGCGCCGCCGCCGCCGCCGCCGACGTCGACGACCGGACGACGCAGACGACGCAGACGACGCAGACGAATCAGACGACGCAGACGGCGCGGGTTCGCAGCTGTACCCTCGCAGCAGAATGAGGACTCCGCTCCGCTGTCTGATCTTGAGCTGCGTACTGGCCGGTGAGTGGAGTGCGGTTTGATTGGAGTTAATGGGGGTTAAATGCATGGAATGCAGCTGCTGAGTCTATGCAAGGTGACAGGGTGGGGGATCGGCCTCCTGGTAGGGTGCTGGAGCTTGGTATGGTCGATTTAAGGGCTGTGACTGATGGATGTACACTAGCTGCTATACTGTATGACGTGTCAAAGAGGAAAGTTCATCTGGAATATATATGATTTTGTAAAATGATGTAAAAATGTGTTACCTTACTGTGTTAGCTTTATTTTGCCCTTTATATGAAATATGCATACATTTTCTTGCAACACATGGTTAGTGAATGCTAAGTTTTGTGTGCTCAGTTTAACAGAACGATTCAAATGAGAACAGGCCTGCTTGCACTTATGCTAAATTTTAACCAATTAGGGTTCGCAAAAATGACTGCACCGGTTTGCAAACGGAGCCAAAACGCTCAGACAAAGGGCATTAGCTCAACCAGGCAAAATATTACATTCATTTTTCAGCTAGTAATGTTTGCCATGCGACTAACGCGCCTGTTTCAACCTAAGTAGCATGTAGTTGTTCCTCGTTAGTCCCAGCTTATTAAACACTAGTAAGCTCTCATAGTTATCATTAACGGCCCTCTACATGGTTATCACTGCACGAAATGAGGCATTGGATACTGTTTTAAAGCATCACTAATAGAGCTGAAAGTTTCGTTTTCCTTGTCAAGTCTGATACTAATTGCAACGCGTCGTCAGAGGGTGAGAATCACGTGAAGCTGTTATAGTTTGGAGCACTAACGGTCACACTGTCACGGTGTTGCGACATTTAAGAAATATCCGTAGGACTCCAGGCAGAGTAACATAGGAGTGCTGTTTCATTCTCATTTTTGTTTTATGCGCTGATGCGCACAGAGAGGCGTTGATTGATAAATACTATGGTAACCGTTTTACGATAGAGTTTTGCGTTGTGAGAATAACTTTTGAAATATTAGCATTTTAACATGTTTTATTAAACAGGCTGCAGGATTAATTTTACATCCGATGTATTGCTATCAATTCTACTATGGGAACATTTTTTTCCTGAAGCTTATGCACCAAAACATAAAAAATGACATCCTTAAGAAAATTATCATTACAGCTCAAAAATCCATTGTGGAAACAGCTTATGAGTTATAGCATATCACGATAAATATTGAGCTCCATATGATATATTTTTTGCTTTTCTCAATTTATGCCATCATCAATGAATATCACCATCATCAATGAATATCACCATTATTAATGAATATCACCATTATCAATGAATATCACCATTGTCAATGAATATCACTTTTATCAATGAATATCAACATCATCAATGAATAACTAAAAGAAGCTAAAATGAATTAACTTCCTAACAGTGACTACTGACTATAAACATTCACATATTTTTACGCCTTTTGTCTCGTGAAATAAGTAACTATTGTTCGACAAATCGTTTTGCTGTCACTTTTTAACCCTGGACTAACGTCCGGAGTTAAAAACGACTTAACTAACGTCCGGACTAACGTCCGTTTACCTGGCATTACGTACGTGAGCTTACGTACGCTTTGCATAACGTTATGTGGAGCTATTCGTTTTTTGTTTACAATCTTAACCAATTCAACTGTATTTGCTCAGCAAAGTTTACTTAAGCAGGGGCGCGCAGTCAGCTGTGTGGGCAGTAATGCACCGCCAGCTGGCTAGTCGAAGTGTTCAGAGTAATGTCAACAGCTTGAGTCAGGGTATCCAACCAATCAGCATTGGGTACTGGTCGATTCTGATTGATTGACACTTCTGTTGAAATTACAATGAACACCAACGTGCATTAATAGCACCAGCGTGATGTGCCAATGCTGGTCATTTTGTTCGTTTAACTGCAATGTGTTATTTCGGAACCTTTAAATGAATTTTACAAATATTTCGGGGACGTCTCTTTTAAATTAGGTTGTGTTGCTTGAAAGAATAAAACAAATGTATTAACAAGCTGTAAATTTTGGCAGACATTTGTTGATACTGTAATTAAGGAAGAATTGTTTTATTCAAGGGCTGCTATATTGTACAATTGAATTGCACGAAAACTATATGAGGCTGTCATTATGTGTGCTAGCGCTTTTTGGAGGCTCATGGTGAATAAGATAATTATTAAAAACCGTAGCCTCATACTATTTGATATATTAATCAAAACAGAGACAACACATATTTGGCTGAAGAGAATCGGATACACGCAATTCGGCTGAGGCTGTCATGTTGCATGAGTACCTATTGAGTATGTTAAGATAGCGTTTTCCTCATTTCGGTCGATGAGTTAAGACAAATACAGATTGGTATATGTAGATGGTATATGATGTAGAATGTAGATGGTATAGTTTTACTGAAAATCCGATAAAATTTCAGAAACTGGCTTTAATCACCATATGAAGATCTAGTTATTGACCGAGCCTGATTTGTTATGTTCAGCAGTGTGTGCACCTGAGCAATTTCAAACTTTAGACACATTTTTTTATCTTTGGTCGATGACTTTTGAAAAAGTTGCATATTCAGTCAAATTGCTCATCACTGTCAAATGCTGAGCTCAATTAAGTTAACAGTTAACGCATATTAACATTAAGTAAACATGCGAGTATTTTAAATCATTGTCTTTTTCAGAATTGCTTCTGACCTGCCGACTGGTAACCGATACATATTTTCATTTCAAGAATCTGATATTGAATAATCTGTGTCTTTATTTGCTGTTTATAAGAGCTCAAAATATACATTGCTACGAAGTTCGATGAAAATATGTAATGTTATATTTTACTTTCGATATTATGAATTGGTTGGCGAAACCTGAACCCATGTAGGGCTCATGATGAAGGAAATTATCCGCGCTGCCTGGCATTTTACCTACCGTGCACTTAAGCTAGTTTTACATCAGCTTATATTCGTTGTTCTACACATACTAGTTAATCTGGTTTTCCGCAACAGTCTTGTCCTCTAAACGTTTAACTTGAAGGCCCCAGTTGTTACTAATATCATTGAAATTGTGAGGTTTGCGCTAGCATATTGTTCAAGATTACATCAACGACAGAGCACAGATGCAATCCTTTTAGGCATCGCATAACAAAGCCATTCTGTTGGTCATGCGTGAGCTCATAACATCAAATGCATAAATCGGACATGTGTTTTCGAGAACATGCCGTATTTCGGCTTCATTATCCAGCCATCTCCCTCTCTGCCGCTGTATCCTGCTTCGTGCGTCTACGACACCGGACGCGCCTCTGTGGTGTTGACAGCGGCTGAACGTTGTCAGCAACCCGCTCCCGCTGGGATTCCTAAGCGGGTCGGGTCGGTTTTTGTCGCTCGGCGATCGCCGCGTCTCGGCCGGCTCCTCATTTATTCACATTTCATCGGGCGCCGCTGCTCAACTGCTGAGGGCGACGCTTACAGCCGTTCATCTTCCTCGAGCTCTGCCCCACAAAGGACGGCTCGGCGGCCCGAGCTCAAGGACGCTGATATTTCGTCCAGCTGATCGGCTGCTCCGAATTTTCTGTTCCGTCAGAGGCTCGCTCTCGCCAACAAATAGTGTAACAAACTTTATCTCTGAGCACTTACCGCAAATTTACGACGTGGGTAGTCATACAGCGCCGCAGTTTATCAGAGGCGTATAAAGTGGGAGATCGCTCCAGTAGCGTTGCTCCTGTGGTAAGCAGTGAACCAGCACGATGTTCCAACTAAGAGATCGGAAAGAGAAATACGTTTTAAAACGTCATGTCGATGCTTTTTAGAGCCAGTTCAAGCCATTTTGTAACCGCTCTGCTCAATAAATGATCTTTAACTTGTATCTGTGAGCCTTCTGCCTACTCACACATGTACACAGAGATATTTATAATTACTTTGATACATAATTTCCATAAGGATACATATGCATGTACGGGGGGGGGGGGGCAGAAATAAGTACCTTGCAATTTTCGCCTCGTGAACTAAAACGGCTCGTGCTGCATTCATAATTTGATGCACATGGATAACAAATCATGTGGCAAAGCTCTGATCCCACACAAATCATTACAAGCAAATATGGACCAACAAAGAGAAAGCATTTTGTGTTGAGAACTACATTTGTATTACCTCTTAAGGAAACCAGGAGACAGTAACACAAGAAATTCAAACTCAACCATCGAAAACTCTAACTAGCCCCTGGATCCAAGTTGATTCAGCAATGGGTCAGCAAGTTTTGCAACTTGGAGTCAGTGGAAAAAGGAAAGCCGCCAGGACGAGTCAGAACCACCAGGCAGGAAGCCAACGTCCAACGGGTGGCATCATCTGTACTATACGCCCTCAAATGCTTATGATATTTATAATTGTTTGTATTGATATCAACTGCCCTTGTCCTGACGATACCGCTATCATGGTGCGGAGCAGCACATCTAGATAACAGATTTAAGATTATATTTATTACAATGTGCTCGCGAAATTCGTGAACCGACGGACTCCCTTATGCAGTCCGTGGACTCACAACTCTTGTGAATCCGCGAAGTCACGTCCGTTATTCCGAAGTGTGGTCATAATTGGACGGAGTGCATTGGCTTTCGGCGGTAGTGCATATGTGGTTCGGCAAATATCATATACAGCATTTCGTAAATAATGTGGTGTTTGGAGGAGAACAAACAATTTAGTCAATCAATCGAGTAAGTATTTAATTTTGATACAGTTTTCTAGAAATCGCTGCTTACGTCATAATTAACATTGACAGCATTTGTTACAGCACCAGGATTCAGTGAAAATGTTCAAATAGGTGACATTTGCATGAAATTCAAATTCACACCTTTCACCACAGAAAAACGGTCAACATTTAGAAATACTACTGTTATTATAAATATGATAATATAAGTTCAAAAGTTTAGGTAAACCGTTTTACGGGAATTCAAGCGGCCAGGCATGTCTTTCAGTAATAGTGCATTAAATTTCGAAAATACGGCAGAGTGCACGGGTATTTGAAAACAATGCACCTATTTTGGCATGGAAGCGTTCCATCTCAGTATAATACAGTCAAATTGTCCACCCCTGTAGTTCAATCGGTGGAGCGCTGGGCTTTTGACCCAACAGATAACAGTTACACCTTTTTACGGTCAATTTAGGCGGTAGTGCACGTTTTTCAGTAAAAGTGCATTAAATTTCGATAATACGGCACAGCGCAAGGTTATCTGAAAAAAATTGCAGCTATTTCGGCATGGAAACGTTCCATGTCGGTAGGGTGCAGTCAAATTCGGCGGGCGATCACTCATACACCTTTTTACGGTCAATTTAGGCGGCAGTGCACGCTTTTCAGTAAAAGTGCATTCAATATCGATAATACGGCATAGCGCACGGTTATTTGAAAACAACGCAGCTTTTTCGGCATGGAAGCGTTCCATGTCGGTAAAAGGCAGTCAAATTCGGCGGGCGATCACTCATATGCACTATGCGGTACGGCGTTCATATGCACTACCGCCGAAATCGAATGCACTCCGTCCAATTATGACCATACTTATCCGAATATCCTGCACTGTTTCCAAACATAAATGCACTGTGCCGTATTGTCGATATTGACTGCACTCTTACTGAAAAACATGCACTATTTCCAAACTTGACCGTAAAAAGGTGTATATTCATAATGGCAGCCCTTGTCAGTTTGGTTGTCAATGTGGCGTAACTGTCTTAAATTATGTTAGCTAGTTTGGGTTCGTTATTGCTCTTAGATATGAACAACATTTCATCTGTCGGTGATTTATAATTAAAATGTGTTCATGACAACATGGATATGTTGCTTACTTTTTATCTTCTATTAACTCATTGTATTTATCATTGACTGTAATATTCACAAAATGGCGGAAAATCTGTACAAGGCAGTACGAGCCAGTCACTGCTGCGCTGAAATATTAAAAAAAATACAGCGCGCTCAGAGCCAATGCCGTTATTCGCCGCATCATGCCCTTGGAAAGTGTTCTGTGTATTACATGTCGATGGTAAAAATCTCTGACGCCCATTGCCGAACCCATGATTGTTTTGGTATTAAAAAGAAACTTTATTCTTTGAAAGTGACAACAGATATTGACAATATATATGTTCTCCCTCCCACTTAATTTTTAAGGCCCATTGCCAGAATGGTTATCCTGAGCTTGCAGTATTCCAAATAAAATTGGAGTCCACACTCCACAAGGTAGCAATTTCAGGTCTTACGCGGGCAATTCACATCTTACAAAACAATATTCCATATTTGAGCTGTCCTGATGTATATTGTGATCTAACGGATGCAGTTTCGATGACAAAATTTTGCAGATGAAATCGGTCACGCTTAGTCTACCTATTCATACTAAAAACAAAAACATGTCGACTTGCGAGGTGGCAATTATCCATTATGTGACACCTCCCCAGTACTGGATATAGTGAATGCTACCTTCAGACTAGAGCCCTTCATGGGAAATGTTTTCAGCTCCCATTCCATTCCATCCCATTCAGCCAGATCCAAATCTGTTCCGTTCCATATCCATTTTTAATCGGGCTCCCATTTCATCCCATTTCAATAAAATTCAGCATATTAAACAGTTTTTAGTGCTATAAAATTATATGGTCAGTCTAATTTCAATCCAAATCCATTCCACATTCAGGAATTTCCCAAAGCTTCTCTCATTTTCATCCCATTTCCATTCAATTTCCATTTCCAAATGTAATTTTCTTTCCATGAAGGGCTCTACTTCAGTTACCCCTTCCGTTGCTCTGAGAAACCTCAAACAAGTTTTCCATACCAAAAATATTTATGAGGTTTTCTCTGAAAACATCAGTAATCGAATCCTCAGAGCAGCGCAACAATCAATCGTGATAGCGGCTATATATTCCATCTGAAGTAATTGTGTTGCTGTCCAGCTCTTCATCCATTGCTAAATACGCAGCATGACCTGGTTTGAAAATAATATGTTTACCTACACATCCGGGAGCACAGCACACGCAGAGGCAGAGAGAAGTGTATTGCCTCTCCGCAGCCGTGGTTATCTCTCGCACAGCGGACTGCTAAGCCGGCATTGCAGGAAACACCGCGACAGTCCGTGGGAGGGCTTAACGCTTACAAAGGCTCCGCCGCGAGTGTGGACTCCGATAGTGGCTGACTATCTTCCTCTGAAGTATGCCGAGCGCTAGGTCTCGAGCGGCATGTACAATCTGAATGCAGTCTGCAGTAAACTTAATGCAGTATGCAGTAAAGTTAATGCAGTCTTTAGTCAAGTTTGACAAACTACTTAAAGGGATAGGCTGCTAGTGGTGTTAACGCTTACAGGCATTAAAAACACTTATCTAACATATTTAGACTGACAACCTAAGTTTACCGTAAAGCAGCGTGGTCGAATACATTATTAAAATCGGGGCTGTGGCGAAGGTCGCGCTAGCCCGCTGGTACCCTACCCTCCCCACAGCGGTCTGCTGGCTCCTACCAAGTCGCCGCCTCTGCCAACCTCGCAACCGACGAGGGACTCTGAGTTCTCTGAAACCCGGCCGTGCAGTGCCGACGAGCCCAGTACAACACCACCACTACCACCAGCGGCACGAGAGGCTACCCCGCCCCCACGGCAGCTGCCTCAGTCCAGGGTCACGAGAGACTACCCCGCCCCCACGGCAGCTGCCTCAGTCCAGTGGCACGAGAGGCTACCCCGCCCCCACGGCAGCTGCCTCAGTCCAGCGGCCGAGAGGCTACCCCGCCTCCACGGCAGCTGCCTCAGTCCAGCGGCACGAGAGGCTACC
>JARBER010054528.1:0-12012 GCA_030265075.1 Balanus glandula | reverse complement strand
ATTACGCTGTCATATTTCCCAAATGTGACACGTCATTGCCGTCAATTGTATCGATTTATGCCCCGGCCCGCCGACTGTCTCCAGATCTCCCATCCGGCCCGTGCCCTAAAAAGGTTGCAGACCCCTGCTCTAACTCTTCTCCCATTAAACGTAAACCAAAACAAAATACAGTGTTCAAAAGCTTGTCAAAAATCATTTTGAAACTATTTCAGGTCCTTTTTTGCTTATGATTAAATGGAGGTCACCAGAAGTCACCAAAACAAAGTTTATCCATCTCAAATTTTCTAGTTATATTGCTTTGCTCCAGACAATTACATATATCTCAAAAACTTAATTAGCTAGAAGCAAATGGAAAAAACAACTGTTCAAATTTGCAATCTGCAACATTGTCTCGGATTTGACCTCAGGTTAATAGTTTTGGCCCCAGAGGTCATAAATGCCAAAAATGCTGTTTTTGAGCAAAATAGTTGCTTGCTAATAACTTTTTGCTCTAAGTTTATACATAAATAATGTTGACGCCATCGTGTTTGTCTCGCCAAGACGCTTCGAATGATATACATGGTGACATTGCCAGGTCTTTTTATGAATTTGACCTCTGGTTAAGTTGGGTCAAGGTCATATTGCATAATGATAGATGTTTCTCGATGAGACAAACACTATGACGTCGGTTGTACTTCTCCATCTCGATTATGTCGCGAGATATTGCCAAATAAGTGATGGTGACCTCTCATGACCTCAAATGACCTCATATGGGTCACGAGACAAAACTTACACTTAGATCATCAATAATTACCTAAAATAATATGATCGAGAAGTAATGGAACTAATATCGCGCTTGTCCTTGAAATGGGGAGCATTTGAATATTTCCCCATTTACTTATAATGGGGAGGACACAAAATTGACCTGACTTTAGGTGAGATGAGGGCACTCCTCATCTCACCTAAAGTGAGATGAGGAGTGATAGTGGCCCAATCTTACCACGGCAAATCGGCACGCCACTAGCGTCGGGCGCCGTTCGTATAACAGGTGGCCGGCGCCTCGTGTGACCGGTGCCTCATGCGCTGACAGGTGACCACTTAACTTGCCGCATGAACGGCGCCCGGGGCGCTGGCGACGTGCCGTACTTGGCGATTTGCCGTGGTAAGATCTGCTCAGTGATGCTCAGTGATGACACTCCTGCAGCCAGTGCAGTGAGGGCGACTTCGGTCCATGGCAGCACCCATCTGGCCAGCGATGGTACCCCATCCCACCAGTGGAGGTGACTGTTCCCTCACTGGCCTGACTGAGTGTTGCCGTCTCTGGTTGGAGGGGCGCCCGGGTCCTTACGTCTGGTCATGCCCTGCGCGATACTCGGTGCGCCTCTGCCACATGCCTCTCAGGATCTTTTGGGAATAGGAAAAGGGACACTAATAGCTTCTAGAGCGAAAAATAAACCCATATGCTGCATTAGAAGTAAAGCCACTGGGATTCTTCACCAGTGCATTATTGTCAGAAATATATCACAGTATTGGGCAAACTCTGTTAGAGTTTCCCTCCGCGCATTGCCTACGTTTGCGATTAAAACGCTGTTCGGTATATGACATCCCACCGAGGGTTGTGAACGATTGGAATCAGTGTTGGAATTTACAATTCAAGAGCTGGTCCCGGAGAGCAAAATGATTTGCAGGCGGAGAGCGAATTTCTGACATTTCGAGACCATTCTTAATGAGACAATGTTAAGTCTTATTATTTTCCAAGTTCAGCTGATTTCGGAGGCCAGTATCTATGTGCAAAACAGAGCTGGTTGCACTGTTGATGGACAAATTTGGCCACTATCTGAATTCCGATGCATGATATGGAATCGCTGCTTGTCAACATATTTCTTTTTATACAATTTATTTATGCTCAACATACTTGGGTGTGGTTCGACATATCACCAATGTCATATGATGAGTAACAATACATGAAAAGAGAGTAAATATTTCCAGAGAGCAAAATCTTTTGGACCCTCAAAAGACAAGAAAATGGCCAAAATGCCTACACTGGGAGTGGCCCACTCCGGGAGTGCGGTGGAGTGGCCCACTCCGGGAGTGCGGTGGAGTGCGGCGATGTGGCCCACTCCGGGGCGGGCCGGCCGCTCCGCCGGCGCCGGCGGGCCGGACTGCGACACACGGCAGTTGACATACATCACAGTCGGACGGCGGCGGCGGGATGTCCGACACGCCGCGTGTGAGGCAGAGTAAACAAACAGGCGACGGACCGCCGGCCTGAGGAGTCGCATGGCAGCGAGAGGAGGCACCGTCCGGCAAAAGGAGCCCCTGGACAGCCAGAGGAGCTGCCGGTGGACAGCCAGAGTAGCTGCCGCTGGACAGACAGAGGAGCTGCCGGTGGAGGGGTCAGTGGGGAGTCAGGATTGTCTCGTCATCGTCCAAGACGGCAGCAGCCCGAGCCTCCTGCTCATATCGGACGTGCGGGTGAACTGGGCTGGCTTACCGCCCGGCAGCTGTACGAACTCCAATCTCTAAATCTTCTTCACAAAAATTGCACCACCGGAGAACCACAGGCTCTCGCTTCCCGACTTTCGACAAACTCTGAGTTTCGTTCCAGAAACACCTGTTAGGATGTTGATTTGGCCCTCCCGCGCGTGAGAACAGAAACCGGCAAGAGAAGCTTTAAGAGAAGCTTTTTATATAGTGTAGCACAGGACTGCAACGCGTTACCGCTCGACCTGCGTGAGGCTTCTTTGTCTTCTTTTAAACGCCAACTCGTTGACATCTTACATGATGAGTGATTAGTGTTGTGCATATGTGTGTTGGCCGCCGAGTGTGTCTGAGTGTGTGTAAGATAATTTTTACTTTTTCGTGTGCTTGCTGCTGAGTGTCGTTTTTAACATGTCTCTCCTCTTAGCATTATGACACAACACTCGGAATAGCCGGTGCTTGTAGTGTTTTTACGGTCGAATACAACACTGTCAGTGGCGAGCGTCCACTCCACATCTACCGTGTCAACCGACAACCAGTAGCAGCCGACATCAGTGACACGTCCGGCTCCGGGAACCCCGACCGCGGACACCTCGGGGACAACCCAGAGGCGGCGTGGTGACCCAGACAGGGGCGGTGACAGGCGGCGTGGTGGCCCAGACAGGGGCGGTGACACGCAGATTTGATCCGCACCGCACTGCACTGGCAGTGGAAGGTGCAACACACAGCCCTGCTGGGATGCAGCGGTGCAGTCAGTAGGGGCTGTCACAAGTCTCAGCCGATTGCGGGCCGACCGTCCGGCCCGACCCGGCCTCACGTCAGGCCCGACCCGACCACGCGGCAGACACAGCAGCCGGCCACCATCAGCTCTGTCACCGCAGAAACATAGCGGCCGCTGTCGATCGAGACGGTAACATCGAATTATCAGCGGAAAACTGACAGCGAGGAGCTTGCAGGACATACATAACTGGTTCAAGACAAATGTGCTTATTCTGAAAAGAAGCTAGTGACACCAAGCGCTTATCCAGTATTTCGGTCGAGGGGGGAGGCGTGACACAAAAAGTTGCGCCCTATGGAGCGCTTGGTGGCCACAACATGGGTCTGCCCAGGCTCAGGGAGGGGAGGGGGGGGGAGGGCACGTCCTTACCCGCTAGAACCGGACCTGGAGATAGTTAATTTGACCTATCGTGGCTCACATCATGTGATGATCACAAGAACACACATGCAAATTGCAACAACACAATAACACATATCGCAGGTTCAAACATCTTCCACTAGGCATGGCATGCCGAAAATGAAGCTCACGAACCACAGCACATTGGAACAGGCCAGTCAGTTCACTACCCAATGATTCACTATTCAGTGACTGGTTGGTGGTCATGCATGCATTGCCGAACTAAGAGCCATAGGCCGCATCACCGCAACCACAAACCACTAAGCTGCACCAGATCGATTTCTTTTGAAAACTGCAGACGAGTTCTTCCACCGAAGCAAAAGCAAACCTGATCGCTGGGTGTTGCTAGCGATAACCACGGATAGGATAGCGAGCCCAGTCTCGCTCCTCTCTGCCAGCCCCCCGCCAGCTGAATATGGCAATTGCAACAGGCTTCACCAGCAGTATAGCTCCCAGTGCCAGCTGTATGATGGGACCTCTATGACCTTTTTCACCCTGTGATGTGCTAGAGGATATAAAGTATAAAGTCGCTATATATAGAGGGTATAGGGTATATAGGCAGACCACGCTGCGTGGTCCGACTGCACTAGACTGCGTGGTCGACGCAGTTGGTCTAGCTCAGCAACAGTCAGAGAGAAATGCAAACATAAAACAGCAACGATAACTTGCTTTCATGGCACGAGACATCGCATCATTATTAGATCGCATTGTCTCGAAAGCCTTCATAAATGTGATTATCGAAGTATTTCGTTAAATAAATACATCGAGTCCTTTAACTGACATGATTATACATTTCCGTAGTCGTACAATAGCTTTGGATCGATTGTTCCCGTCCCCGCACTGGCTTACATGGCGAGCGGCTGGGGAGCCAGAAGCTCGATAACTGGCCACCAAACCCTGTCTGTTGCCCCGCGTCCGGCGCCCTGCTCTGCACGTGCTGGCATGGCCCGCCCGCCGCGCCGGTGTGGTTCACCTGTCCCCTCCCCTCCCTCCCTCCCTCGCGCCTGGTCCAAGCATCAATCACGCTGACGCAGCGCACTTCCGGTGCCGCCCGCTACCGGATATACATGGCTTCCGGAGTCGGGGCGCGGCGCCCCATACACCAGACGGACCGAAGGCATGACAGTGCCGTCCCAGCCCGCTGAGCTCGGCAGCACCGTCAGAACAGACGGACATCCTGACAGGCTACATGATAGGACCGTCTCAGCTCAGGGCTCCTAAGAAGGACAACGGCGTCTGGACGGTTGCCAGGTGGCATCCAGGGCTGTCACCAAATCCCACCGCAAATGACATCTGAACACGTTTCAGCTGATCCACTGGGCAAAATGAAACATAAAATCTGTCGTTTTTTAAATTAGGCCTGATTTCTAAACTCATCAAGGAATAAGAAGATGAGAAGGAAAGAGACATTGAGCTTACTGATGCATAGAAATAGTTCAATATTCGTACAGGGTGTTCGGGATGAATAACAGTTTTTTGTTCTTCTCACATTTTATAACCAACGGGAATATTCGCGATATGTAGGTAACCTTTACTAGAAAGGACACACTGTTCCGCGTTGGAAGTGAGAAGGTTCGTAATCATTGACAATTGGAAGTCAACTAAATCTTGTAAAGCGGTAACTTTGATCATGTGCGCCGGTTTTCCGAAATGAGGACATTATGGCTACAGCTCAGTGCAACATTAACATCGCGAAGGCCCACAGGCAGGAATTCGGTAACTTGTGACGAATAAATGGAAGTCTTGCCCAGTCGGGAGGAGCAGTGCAAGCAGTCTGACTGCTAGCCGCCGGCATTCGTCAAGAAACTGCAGAAGAACGTGCTGGATGGCTGTACTTTTCACGGGGATTTATGCAGAGTATATATATTTACAATGCTTGGATTTATGGATGGATTTATGCTTTAGCCAAGGAGATGGACGCCAGAGTCGCCACAATGAAGCAGGCCCTGTAGGGTCTTCTGCTACCCATCGTACAAGGGGAGAAAGAGACAATGTGACTGCCACAGCTCAAGACAATCAGCTCAAGAAGAGCCTAAGCAATGTCAAAAGCTGTATAAATGTCAAGAATCGAGGTCCAACTCAAATTTTGCCCCCACAACTCGCTGGATCTCATGAATTTCTATGTATGTGGCGCCATTGAGAAAAGCGAATCCCCATCACCTACACCACCAATGCCGGGCTCACTGACAGGGTGAAGATGGTGTTCTAGGGTCACTGAAGGTTACATGCAGCAGGTTAAGGATCCATCTGAAGGCAGTGGTGGTCACTGAGGGTTGTTTATCCAAGTGAGATGTGAGCAACAAAAGATGAGCTAATTACTGAACTTTTCGTTTTTGTAATATGACTTCTTTTGACTGGGAAGCTGGACTTTTTCTAAATTTAAATTAACTGTCAAACTTATCCTAACCATCCTGCATATGGTGTACCTACCAGGACACATAATACAAACATAATCAATACTAAGTCCCAGCCTTTCCTGTATGTCATATGAGCAGCACAGCAACACGTTTTTTTTGTCACTCAAACCAGAGCTGTGGCCTGTGAAGAAGGCCTGCGGAAAGAAGACAAGCAAATAGATGTTGCATAAGATTGCTAATCTGAAAAATAAGATTATATGAAAGTGTCCTTGATGTTAAAGAGCAGCTGAAGCTGACAAGCATTGATTTTACAGAAGAGGTATTTAGGTATATGACACTTGAATGTCAGAGGAGCACAGATAATACAGGTTGTGTTGCAAATATAATGTTTGCAACTTTGTTGCAACTATAAATGCAACTTAGTTGTATGGAATACTTCATGTTTTGAACAATGTTTCAAATAAATTTCTTTAAAATTGTGAATAATTATTTTAATGATTAACTGGCGAGTCAGAAATCATGTCAAAAATATAGTTTTATACAATATAATTAGTCATAAACTTAAGTAATTTACCAACCAAGTTCACACATAGCTTTGCAATATGTGAAAATAAATACCTACCTACTAACAAACATCACTTTGGTGATGTAACTAAGTTTAAGTGTAGTATTCAACTGAATCCAAATTGGCAACCATAAGAACACATACTGATGAGTAATGAATGTAATACAAGATAGTACTAACAATGGTGGGCAGCATCATGATAATGAATTAAAACAGTCCCATATGTTTAGTCAACAGCAACAATCAGTCATTAAGAGGATCCACAAAGCACAGATATCCAAAAATAAAATAGAAGTCAGTCAGGAAGTGGTACTTACCCATCCAGTAGCTTTTGTGTATCTTGTCGTAGCTCGCAGCATGAGGTCACGGACTGACCCATTTCCATCCCCGCATGGAACAACCACTCTGATTGATCCAAAGCAGACTGTCACCTTCATTACTGTTGTTAAAACTGCACTACCACTGTCACTCACTCAACATTTGTGTCTCATTGTCCACATCCAAGTACTCTCTTCTGACTCACTTCAATGGAATGTGTGACTTCCTGAGCTGATTCATCTGCATGATGCAGCCTACAACAGAAGAACACTCGTTATTTTTATCAAGAATGGGGCACTGCAGCTGGAAATTACCACTCATAAAAATCTCTCACACGCATAAGAACTTAGCCACAGGTGTGGTTCAGCCCTAATTTTAATTTAAAATTGAAAGCGCGATCGACGCCATAATTGCCGACAAGTACGAAGCACAATGTCACCAGTCACTTTAGGTCCTTGACGTACAAAACCAGCACAGTGAGTGCCAGAAAACAATACTATAATTCCAGGTCACTTACCCACCAGCTGCATTTCCCCTGAATTGGAAACGGATAAATCACACACGCACCGTCGACCTCCTGACCGATTTTTGTCCGGAGCCGCGCTTGTTTACGTCGCGGAGGAAAGTGCTCCAATTATGAATCACTAGCGTCATCTAGTAGACTGTTGATATATTCTGCTTCGTTGCTGACCAATAGATGTCGCATAGAGCGCCCTCGTCCACAATCGATTTGGATTGTTGAGAACTTGAGGCCGAAAGGGAAATATAGGCGTTGTTTTTAGAAGTTTCTGGCGGTGTTTAGGGCTTAATAGAACTGTCACACTATCTTAAAAGTGAATGGGCCTTCCAACACTCAGAGCACTGAAGTAGAAAAAAGTCGTTGAGTTTCTTAACGTTTTGATCGGTGAGTCATTGTTGTCATTATTGTTGTTTGTGAATTAGGGTAGGATGCTGTACCTAACACCGGACAGATGTATTGTTAGCCTTAACATGCTATCAAAATGTATACAATGCGTGAATAGCGTGTACTTTTCATAGTGTCAAAAGCTCGAGATTCTGGCGTGTCCTGAGATTGAGAATTTACATTATAATTATTTTTACTCGCCTGAACATTAACATGTTTTAATTTGAGAGCCACTCATGTTCCGAAGCTTGTTAATAATGTTAAGGTGATGCTTGCTGTGTGTTGTTTGTGCTAGTGTAATGTGCATGCTCCCTGGCCATGATGACTAATTCAAATAAGGGTTAAAGTTTGGTCAATGGACACATTGATATCCCAACCTCAGACATTTCATGCTGTCAGGATGCATATAATACTGATGCATAGCTTACATTCTGAAAGCATGTGATGTGATGTCTGGTAATATGACTATCTGGTGTTACAGCATATTACCTCACTAATATTTTACTTTGATCAGGATTTCTAAAAAGACTATAATGGTCTGGAGCAGGGATCCAATGTTTTATGGTAGCATGCATGTGACTTTCACTACTCACTACTGTACTGGCCCATAGGGTTGCATGTTAAATTGGAACTTTTCAAGCTTGATTTCTGAACTGTTCTACACCTCAAATTATTTTACCAAGCACCAAAATTCAGAACATAATCTAGTGATATGCTTTGATACAGTTTCTCCTTCTCTTTTAAAAAAGGGTCATACATTGTGCCATTTCAGGACAGAAGGCAGTGTATTATCAGTTTTAGAACATGAAAATAATGCATTCAGCATTACACATTACTGTCCAAGCACTGTATTCCTGTCCCAGCAATGCATCCCTTTGCCAGAAAGTAAAATATATTCAATAGGGGTCTTCAGCCAAGAAAACTTGCTGAGAAGGGTTTCTTGACACAAGCTACAAAACTGCTGTGTCAGTTCAAAATTAACATTGATGGCTGTCTGTGACTATTTCCTTAAAGAACCTACCAGGGAGGATTTTACATTCACTCATTTCGATGCTCATGCTCATTCTCCACCTTGCTTAAGTTGCTTCTTTTGTCTTGCATTGCAGAGAAGTCACCCTGAATCGCCCAGCCATGTCGCTGAAGACGATCGTCGGCCAGAAGATCATGGACATCGTCATAAAGTCGCAAAAGAAGGGCTCGACCCCAGACTGGCGCGTGCTGGTCGTCGACGAGCTCAGCATGCGCATGGTGTCCGCCTGCACCAAGATGCACGACCTCGCGCAGGAGGGCATCACCATCGTGGAGGACATCTTCAAGAAGCGCGAGCCTCTGCAGCATCTGGAGGCTGTCTACCTCGTGCAGCCCAACGAGAAGTCCATCAACGGCATCATCAACGACTTCGGCATCCCGACGCGCACCATGTACCGCGCGGCACACATCTTCTTCACGGAGGCGTGCCCCGACGACTGCTTCAACATGCTCGTCAACGCCAACGTCTCCAAGTACATAAAGGCGCTGAAGGAGATCAACATCGCCTTCCTGCCGCAGGAGTCGCAGGTGTTCTCGCTGGACTACGAGGAGACGTTCCCGGTGTTCTACGGGCCGTCGCGCGCGCCGAGTCGGCCGCAGACGATGGAGCGGATGGCGCAGCAGCTGGCGACCCTGTGCGCCGTGCTCGGCGAGTACCCGAGCGTGCGCTACCGCAGCGACTTCGA
Organism: Balanus glandula; assembly: GCA_030265075.1. Lineage (NCBI taxonomy): Eukaryota > Metazoa > Arthropoda > Thecostraca > Balanomorpha > Balanidae > Balanus > Balanus glandula. The sequence continues at coordinate 2,519 of JARBER010054528.1, read as the reverse complement.
CTACAACGTGGAGCTGGCGCAGATGGTGCAGCAGAAGCTGGACGCCTACAAGGCGGACGATCCCACCATGGGCGAGTCGCCGGAGAAGGTGAGATGAGGAAAGGGGCGGGGATGGGGGCGGGGTGACAGGCTCCCCAGGATTGGAAAGTGTCCAAGACTACGAGTCGGAGTACGTGGATGTTGGAGGGTTCGGGATTTATTCAGCGGGAAAAAGAGGAGTGAGTGGACATGCCAGAGAGCTGGATACACGCAGAGTGTTCTGATGTGTCGTGAGATGTTCCGACCAAACCGAATATACCTCCTTTGTATTGTTTGCAGGAGACACTAATGCACATGTTACCCGTTGAAAGTTATTTAGTAACACAAAATATACATGCAGCTGTCCGTTCCTTGTTATTTGAGCAAATTTATCGGCTCATTTGAATCCCGACAGCTGGTGTTGAGGCTTGTTCAGGCTATCTTGAGTCGTGCTTTGCATAATTATTCATTATAATTGAATTCCGTTCATGACATGGTAGGATATTATTTGGAGGTAAATACAAAATACTGCTTTGAAAGAAACTTAAATCGCATCTCTTTTTCCGAAGATAATTGAAAGGGACGGGAACCGGAAACATGCTAAGGCCTACGTGTAACTTTTGTAAATGGGCGTATACCTACTCCAATTAAATGATTAACTTGTTGGAATGGACAAATGAGCTCTCACTTCACAATTTTCACCGGTAAAATGCTGACGTTTGCTATTGCTGCGCAATTCCGCCACTTGTTCTGAATGGCTCATAGAATACAATGTCTGTGGCCTGCTCCATTCCGTTGTATTCACTCGAGACACTTTTAACCTTCCAACATGGGACATGTGTTTCGAAGGCCAACGTCTTAACGTCGTGACCATTCCCGCTGGCGCTACCTGCGCTACTTTGGAGAGTATTTGTTCCGCCGTTACCCGTCTTATTGCCTGGGAAATTAGCACATGTCCTACCGGTTTCTTTAATTGTCTTGTTATTTTGTCGATTTTATTTGAGCTGTGTCTCAAGTTACGTTTCCAGATTATTGATTGGCTTCCGACACAAAATACTGCTGTTGAACTGCTACTGCTGAAGCTGTTAAACATAAACTTAGTTGGAGGTTAGTCAACTTGTGGCTGCTTGTTTCTCTTATAATCGAGGAGAAGTAATGCACTGAAGGCATTTTGCCGTGGATAAAATGATTTTATTATGATCTGAAAATATGAAGGAGCGATTTTGTATTTATTGGTCTTATTTAGTCCTTACTTTGCCTCACGAGCGCTATTGCATCGTTAACTAGTACTTAATTTATTATACAGATGATACTTAAATATAATACGATAGTAATGCTGGAAGCTCAAATCTGCAAAAGACATAATACCTATTTCAGACTATTGATAACACTGTTAGTTCTCACTTCTCACCTTGCGTGTGTGGCGCCAATGCATAAGAAAACAGCCGCTGGTGCCCGATCCTCGCTCACCACTCGTCGTTGCCGGGTATGTGTTCCGCCCCTGGTCTGTGGCCCTTTGCTGGCCCACTCGGTGGCACCGCTGAGCTGCTCGGCCCACTCCTCACTGACCCCCGTCCCGGCACCCGTTCATACTCGCTCTCCCGTGCCACCCGAGGTCACGCGATACTACCCCGAAATCCGTCAGCTATGTATCCGGAACGCCGATTTACATGTGTGCTGTCAGTATCAAGGCGGCTGATTTACATGGTGCCGTCAGCGCGTGGTGTTGCCAGGGCGGGCGGCTCTCGGTGTTGCCAGGGCGCGCGGCTCGGAGTGTCGCCAAGGCGAGCGACCCGGTGACATGCACATTACACATTGCACATTTTGTAAACACTTTATATCAAATAATTTACTCCTTTGGCTGATTTCCAGCCTGAATTTTTCACTGAGCACCCAGGCTGTAAAGCAATCCTAGCACACCGATACTCAGTGCTCTGTGACAGTGTCCGGTGGGTTGTGACATTGGCACCGGGTGTCTGCGGCGTCCGCGTAGTGACCCGTTCACCTCGGTACGGCTGCTCTTACTGTATTTAAATTCATTCAAAGTGGAGCAGCTGTATGCAGGCAAGCAGCTTCGCAGTAGATAGACTGACTCACGCTGGTAGTCCAGAAATAACCTTCGGCGGGATATATTGCTTTGAATTGATTATCACATGCTTCAAAAGGCTGGCTGGATTTCCTTGATTTACTATGCGGGCTGTATGAAGACCACGATGGATACGATCACAGATCAATGCAATTTCCTCAGCGCTCTCTCGGCTCACAACGCGACCTATCGTGACCTTTTGCAACGTTGTTCGTTCCTCCGCGGTGTCAACTTGGTCTCTGCATTTCCGACCAACGCTCTGCTGCTGCTCTCACGTGACTCTGACCTGTACCCCGTGTCTGTGTCAGGCGCGCTCCCAGCTGCTGATCCTGGACCGCGGATTCCCAGCTGCTCTCACGTGACTCTGACCTGTACCCCGGGTCTGTGTCAGGCGCGCTCCCAGCTGCTGATCCTG
>JARBER010054417.1:0-12012 GCA_030265075.1 Balanus glandula | reverse complement strand
CCAGTTAACCTGACAAAGCTGGGCCTCCAATCAGATCGCTCCATTTCGTCACGTGACCTCGTGCCACCCACCTGGTTAAAACATATGCAAAATTAAGTTAGGGTATAGCATACAATTTCTTCATGTTGTAGATGCTTTGTTTCGCAGCATGTTGCCACAGTCTCAAAATTTCGCGAAGCGAAACGGCCAAATTTTTACGGATTTGCCTGAAAAAAACAGAACTTTGGGCGGTCAGCTTTGCACTTCGAGGAGGATAAGAATCTCAACATGTTCTTCATTCAATTCCGCATCACGAGAACCCCTGAAGACAATGACGATGGCTTCGTTATGAGGATGAGTTGCGTTGTAACGACGCAAAGCGCTCGTGTATATTTTTTGGACTTTGTTTAGGTTATTGGAATCCTTGGGTGGATCCATGCCCTCCACGGTCTTACTCTTGGCAAATGACATTAAGACCTAATTATAAAGTCAAAAGAACATTGCAGCTTAAAACGACCCCAAGATTTGTCTGATTTGATGAATAAACAATCATGAGGCTCGGCTATCTGATAGATATTGACCCGCAGGGAATCGAATAAAACACATACTTCACGACCGAACAATAACATCGGTTTGTTTTTAGCCACCATCTATTTTTGTTTATTTCGCTTGTTTCGAAGCTGAGGGTCGATAACATTTGTCATTACTGAGGTGGCGAAGGATGAGGTTATATATTTTTTCAGGATTATTCATCAAATCAAACCATTAATCGTTACGATCGAAGAATAAAGTCGGGTATTTTTCAGACGCCACCTTCTTCAACATTGCCTTTAAAATGACAGCAACCTTGTTTACATAGCACATAATAAATTCCTGGATGTCCAGGATGTATTCAGGAATCTCCTAGAATTCAGAAGTTGCGACTTTTCCATGAAAATTCCTCTAGCCGCCGGCCGGCGACCAAAGTTTGTCACGGGCCAGGCCTGCCCAAGACACATGGACACCTGAGCCAGGCCCGGCCTGGGCCTCTAGGATTATAGTTTTCCCAAAAATAAATAAATACCATTTATCACGTACTATGTACCCTCGTTTTCAAGCAAGGCAGCTTTTAAACTGACAACATATCTTTGGAGATTAGGAAATTGTATTAGAAAAGTATAAATTCCTCATCTCTAGGGAACTTTTTAATAATTCCTGGATATCCAGCAAATTTTAATTTGCTACGTTAACAGGAATAATGATTAAGAAAATAAATGTCATTTGTGTGAACACCGAGCTCCAATTAATGTCACATTATGCAGGGTGTTTCATAAAAAATGGCACTTTTAATATTTCGGTTTATGTCTGTTATGTATGCAGACGGCCACGCCAAAGAAAATGATCCTTCCTTTATTATGGTCAACAGTTATAATATGAAAGCCTTTAAAAACCTTCTGAGCTGGGTATTTCTTTAACCAAAAATATTTCCTTTCAAAAGATATGAGGCATGATCATCATCAAGTACTGGGACTCGTCAAAGGCCTTCAGTCCGCCTCGTCAGCTTCAGGCAAAGAATGCAGCTGCACGGGATACCCGAGTCTGCAGCACAAAAACACCGTATCCCAGTCAACAGAGCATTCAGCTGCATGACATCTCCGAGTCTGCAGCGCCAATAGCATACACGGTATCTCAGTAAGCAGAGACGCAACTCGGGGACACCCCGGCGAATCTTCGGACGCTGCCGTGTATTATTGTCGTTTTTCTGTAGTGGGACCGTCTTGGCTCCATAGGGCTGATAATGAGCTGTTTTCCCTCAGTCCGTTGTTGTCGTAAATATGCCATACCCTGAGGCCCGGTGATACCATTCGGCGTGCACAACAAGCCGCCATTCATTCGGCATCAGCTGGCCGAATATGTCGGCAGTCCATTGACAGGCTGCGATAGATGCGGTATTGCCACAGCTGCAGCCTGGCTGGGACCATATGGGACCGGAGCGGGACCAAGGGACGGACCGGGAGACAGGACCGGACGACAGGACCAGGAGACGGGACCTGGAGATGGGTAGGGCTGGTAAAAAGTGCCGACTCACTGGTTAAAGTCGGCACCAAAATGGTAGTTTCACGCTAAACACGTGCAAAGTACATTAGCATCGAGAAGGGCAACGGTTACCACAGCGCCACCTCTCGCCTGTCTATGGTGGCGCTGCTATCACGCCGACAGGTGGCGCAGTGAACGCGCTAACATCGTACCGACAGGTGGCGCAGTCACGGCTACGCCCTCTTATGCGCCAAAGCTGAAGCCGCACGCCAAGCCCCAACCAAGGAAAAGAAACATATATTTTTTGTGTGTTCTTTTCGTGTGAATCGTGCTTTCGGATAGCAGGATGGGTCGCCCTGTCCGAAAACGACGTGCTGGTAAGAGGTTGAGGCATTTGCCTCCCATAAAAAACGCGTTAATTCTGACTATTGCATAAAGGGACAGTTACGGCGCACCGATGCGAGCACACGCCGTCGACGTATTGCACAACGTAATGGGCTGTCGCCCCTAACCGCCTAAAAGCAATGTTACCACTTACCAAGGCAATATAATATTGAGTAAACCAGGGTCTTGCGAAATATTATTGGATCTGGAGTGGCGTCATCACGTGTATATTCTTTCCCAGCCGGGTGGGGATACCCCTACTCTGATAACATGTGAAAATGCAGGCGTATGCTATGACACCGAGGCCCATACCTCAGAAACTTACCTTGCAGTTCAAACTTTGAACCCGGAAATCAAAATAAACATGCTAGAGCTGCATTCATATATTTGTTTTGCTGATGGTTGTCCAACAAAGACATGCACCAGGAAAATATTAATTTTTAGCATTGTACCCGTTGCCGGCCGCGATCTGTATGCCATGCTAACATACAAACTATAACTCTCCCTGGGTGTTACTACCGATACCGATGCCACAACTAATTTCTACGGCAAAAAGTTGTTATACAACACTGCATGGTAACCTGGCTTGCTGTAATTTCTTGTAAGCCTAAAATTCCCTAGATTGAGTGACCTTTTCATCGCCTTGTTCTTTCACATTAAAAGGTACTGTCAGCTCATATCTACTTTGTCTTGAATACTGCATAGCTCACCATACACTACCATGTTCTACGCTGTGACCATTTTCACCCCGACCTGCCCTGGCCCGGTCATACCATGTTAACTGGGCCAGGAAAACACCCCCCAATTCAAGCACCCTACCCTCCACAGCATCATAGTCACTAGTGAATAACATATACTGGTACATACCCATACATATGGTAACCATAACATCAGTACTCAGGAGCTACTTTACTCAACTATCTTCTCAGTCACTACTGGAAACAGCTAAATTTCTGTAGTGTGTCCTGTCAGTCCACGTCGCCATTGGACAACACCACTGATAACATCAGCCCTCAGGAGCTACTAAATTCAAATATCTTCCGCGTCACGACTGGTAAAAAGCTGAACATGTGATGTGTCCTGTGTCAGCCCACGTCGCCACTGGCCGACACCACTAATATACCATCAGAGCTCAGAAGCTACTCTGTTTGAATTCTCCTCCATGTCGCTACTGGAAAAAGCTGAACATCCTATGTGTCCCGAGCCAGTCCACATCGCCACTGGACAACACCACTGATTTAACATCAGTATTCAGGAGCTACCCGAACTGAATATCTTCCATGTCACTACTGGAAAAATTCACATATCTTCCACGTCACTACTGGAAAACAGCTGACTTCCTGAAGCTGTATCCGGAGTCAGTCCACGTCACCACTGGACAACACCACTGATATAACATCAGTACTCAGGAGCTACCATGATCAAAAAATATTCCATGTCACGACTGGAAACAGCTGAACATCGGATGTGCCCTGTGTCTATCCACGTCGCCACTGGATGACACCACTAATATAACAGTACTTAGTACTTAGAAGCTACTCCGTCTGAATGTCCTCCATGTCACTACTGGAAAAAAGCTGAACATCTGATGTGTCCCGTGCCAGTCCACATCGCCACTGGACAACACCACTGATCTAACATCAGTATTCAGGAGCTACTCGAACTGAATATCTTCCATGTCACTACTGGGAAAATTCACATATCTTCCATGTCACTACTGGAAAACAGCTGACCTGAAGCTGTATCCGGCGTCAGTCCACGTCACCACTGGACAACACCACTGATAACATCAGTACTCAGGAACTACCATGATCAAAAATATTCCATGTCACGACTGGAAACAGCTGAACATCTGATGTGCCCTGTGTCTATCCACGTCGCTACTGGATAACACCACTAATATAACATCAGTACTTAGAAGCTACTCCGTTTGAATGTCCTCCATGTCACTACTGGAAAAAAGCTGAACGTGTGATGTGTCCCGTGCCAGTCCATATCGCCACTGGACAACACCACTAATGACAACAGTACTCCAGAGCTACTCTGACTGAATCTCTGCCATGTCACTACTGGAAACCAACTGAACATCTGGTGCATCCTGCGTCAGTCCATGTTGCCGCAGGACAAAAGCCCTCACCACTGGAAACCAGTTGAACTCTGATGACATGCCGAGTGTCAGTCCATGTTACTACTGGCAACACTACTGCCAGCCTGAAAATCCTGTCTGAACCCCCTCAGACGACGCAATGTCAGGGGACACTCCACGCTACTACTGGTTAACCGTTGCACAGGCTCGAGTCGCATCCCCGCGTCATTTACATCATGTTCGATGTCACCCCATGGTGCAGCTGAATGACGCTTGTACCAGGCCTGATAAACCCTCAGGGGCCACCTAGGCAACACCTTGCTCACAGCGTTCTAACTGCATAACTCAGCGGCTCAGGCTCTCGTGCTGTCCCTTGATGACGACAACAGCACAGATATGAGCTTGGGCTGCGAACGTGAATATTACTTTAGAGGCTCCTCTGGCAGCATTCAGCCAGGCAAAATCACTTCAGGCCATTACTGGAGTTAATAACGTCCCAATCGTGGCCCTCCTTTAACAACAAGCAAATGTATATCAGTGTGTGACAATTTTACCCTTAGTAAGCACAAGTAAGCACACATGTAGTACCCAAGTAAGCACACATGGCTGGCCGTAACATGATAACTGCTGCGTGTAACTGATACTACCTAAGGTAAATGTAAGCATGCTCAAGTAACAGGATAGCACATTTCAGGAAAACATCTAAAGAGCACCTTTCAGTTCTTTGGAAACCTCAGCAATGCTCGCAACTGAACCTTCCACAAAACCCTTGCACATACGCTCACTGACAGGCGCGGAATATCCAACCATAGCGAACAGAACTAGCCACGCCATGCCATCTTCCCGCAGAAGTTCCCCCCCCCCCGCAGTACCTAAACTGCTGCCAACATCGGCCGTACCAATTCAAACCGAGCCCTACATTCGCAGGCAGCACCCGCCCAGCCCCGGCTGAAGAGAGCGTGGCCGCACCTGCCACTCAGACGTCACATGCTCCGCCCGAGCTGCCCGCCGCGGTATCCGTGACTCCTCCTGCGGAAGACTTGAGCGACTCCATGTCTCCATCCGAGGAGGACTTGTCCGCCTCCAACTCGGACTCGACAACAACTCACGGATCCGACTCGCCGGAGCCGCCCCGCCGACGACATCGCCGGCGGAAACAGACAGCGGCCCCGCCGGCCGCCTTCACACCCATCACGGCGTCGCGACCGCCATCTACGATGGATTTCCTCCATCTCCGACGGTCGCCAACGAAGTCGGACCAGCCGCCGCCACCACGTCGCCTCAAGCTGCCGACGGTAGCCCCCGACATGATGCGCAGGCTGCGCAACAGGACAAAGGTTATCGACATCGACGACCTCGTCCACCCACGGACATCCGGAGGGCGGACCGGACCAGGCCCGCAGACGACTACAGCAGCCGAGTACCTGAGAGGAGTCGGGATCCTGGTAGCCTACCGCAGCTACTTCTTCCCGCCCCTGGCCGTCCAGTGGGCGATGTATGCAGTCTGGCTGCAGGGACAAGCCGCAGGGCTCTCACTCAACGCCCTGCGCGCGCTGGACAACCAGGGTCGTATTCACCTGGCTCAGTACACAGCTGAGTACCACAGCCCCGCCGATCTGACCGAGAGCGTGCAGGGGCTACAGCTCAGCGACGCGCACCGCGCGCAACCGGCCCCTGTCAGCCGCCCGCCCGCCGTCGCCGCTGGCTACGGCCGCCCACCGCAACGCCCAGCCCGCCAGGAGCTATGCTTCCGCTGGAACGCCGGTCGCTGCTCCAACCCGACGTTATGCAGACGCGCCCACGCCTGCACGACCTGCGGCGGACCACACCAAGCTCGAGCCTGCCGCCCACAGCAGGGAAACGGCCCACGCCCGCTGGCAGCGCCGCCGGCGGGCCGCTACTAGTACCGGACCAACAGTCAATCACAGTTAGTGCACTCCCGACCGGCCCCACCGCGCTACTAAACACCCCCGTCTCACCCAGCCGCCTGCTCCAGATGGCTTCCCCGTACACCGACCCCGCCCTACTCCAGACAGTCACTGCACGGCTACGGCACGGAGCTGACATCGGCTACACCGGCCCTCCTGCCAGCTCCCACCGCCCGAACAATTCGTCCGCTAAAGCCAACCCGGTCGGGCTCTCCACCGCACTACAGCTCGAGGTCGACCGCGGCCACACCGCCGGTCCCTTCCCATCCCCACCTTTCACCCCTTTCCGCTGTAACCCACTCGGCGCGCGCACCAAACCGGACGGCTCGGTCCGTATCATCCTGGACCTCTCTCAACCGGACGGCGGCAGTGTGAACGATCACATAAACCGCGATTCGTTTTCCATCCAATATATTACCATGGATCAAGCCATAGCCGCCATTTTCCAGGCCGGACCACGGGGAACGCTCATGGCCAAGGCCGACCTGAAACACGCCTTTCGGCTCGTGCCAGTCCACCCCGCCCAATGGTGGCTCCTCGGGTTCTGTTGGCGCGGAGAATATTATTTCGACGTTAGGCTACCCTTCGGCCTGCGCTCCGCCTGCGCCATCTTCAATGACCTCGCTCGAGTGCTGCGTGACGCAGTCTCCTTCCATTCCTCCAACCAGCAGGTATTCAACTACCTGGACGACTTCTTTTTCTTTTCCCCCGCCGAATCCCCACTCTGCGCCACCACGTACCAGACATTCCTATCGCTAGCCGCTGCAGGCGGTTTCCCGGTGGCAAAGGACAAGTGCCAGTCACCCAGCACGCACATGGAACTGCTGGGGTGCGTGCTGGACACAACCGATATGACAATCTCACTCCCCGACCGCAAGGTACGGGATATCATCTCGGCCCTCCGCAGCGCCCGCAGCTCCCGAAAAGTGCGACAACGTGACCTCCTGAGCCTCATCGGCAAGCTGGTGCACGCCACAAAGTGCATACCGGCCGGCCGCAGTTTCTTCCGCCGCCTGCTAGACACCGCTCACACGGTACAGCGACCCCACCATTGGGTCACCCTAAGCAATGACACCAAACGCGACCTTGACTGGTGGCTGACCCTGCTCCCCTCATGGAATGGCGTCGCGCCCCTACTCCACCCCACCTGGACCCCGCCGTCACACCTACATCTGTACACGGACGCCTCCCGCGTGGGCTTCGGGGGAATGTGCGGCGCTGAGTGGTTCGCAGAGCAGTGGCCGATCGCGACCCTCGAGTGGACCAACAACATGTCATGGATGGAGCGCGTCTTTCAGTAAGGAAGGTCCGCCGGGAGGAGTTGGCGAAGGTTGAGGCCGTGTTCCGCCAAAGTTAGGAGTTGCATGAGACGAGTTATTACTTCATAACACCGGGCACGACAAAGAATGCTAATGGACAGCATCTGGCTCGGAACAGCAGCTGGCTCTGAACAGCAGCTGGCTCTGGGCAGCAGCTGATCTGGGCAGCAGCTGGTTGTGAACAGCAGCTGGCTCTAGATAGCAGCTGGCTCAGGACGGCAGCTGATCTGGACAGCAGCTGGCTCGGGACAGCAGCTGGCTCTAGGCAGCAGCTGATCTGGGCAGCAGCTGATCTGGACAGCAGCTGGCGCGGGACAGCAGCTGAGCTGGGCAGCAGCTGGCTCGTGACAGCAGCTGGCTCGGGACGGCAGCTGATCTGGACAGCAGCTGGCGCGGAGTTGGCGACAGACGGCTGCCGTCTGTTGTCCACCACTGCTCCACATAGCTCGCGCGGCCGAGTGGCTGACAAATGCGCTCATCACGGCCGGGCGGCAGTATTGGCAGCACGTCATCTCTCAGGGCGCGGCGTCACTCGGAGCTGGTGCTGAGACAGATAGCAGCTCGGCCACTCCGGCAAACGGCCGGCCACATATTGGAATGGAAGGGGGCGAGGGGAAGGTTCTGCCGAGATTCAGTTCTTCTTAGAGGAATATCTTGACTGGAACCTTTGATCTATTGTCCTATGTATGATAGCAAATTGTTCGAGTCTCAATACAAAATAGCTTTTTTTGTCTATTTTATATTTTAAGTCAATATAAAGAATACATACTTCCTGGGAGTTCACGATCGGTATTTTCCTCTCCCCACACTACTGACAGCGTTTTATATTGGGCGCTTCCTTTGCAACCCGTTTAACGCTGACAAGCTATCGTTGAAATTAACTTTCAACAAATGGCATACACTAATACCTCGTCGAGGGGAGGCTGCATGCATCATTCTTTCTAGATTTGTATTGATTATGGGGAAGCGATTCACATTCATTTTGTAGGTGTGCATTTACTTAAAAATGAGCCGAGTCAGTGTCCAGGAAAGTCGGAAACGTACAGATTCCGCTTTCAAAATCTGCTGGATTCCAGGGATTACGCAATACGATGGTTTTAATTGGACGGAGTACGTTCGATTTCGGCGATAGTGAATATGGTATTCGGCATACCGCATGTTCTCGGCATACCGCATGGCCATCTCGGCACATGCCGAAATGGCTGCACCATACTATGCCGTATGCCGAATACCATATGAACTAATGAAATCGAACGCACTCCGTCCAATTTAGATGCCTCTCAACCGAATATCACTGTTTCCATAGCTAAACACACTATGCCGTATAGTCGAAATTGAATGCACTGTTACTGAAACACGGTCATCACCGCCTAAATTGACCGTACAAAGGTATATGCATATGAAATATGTTTGTGAAGTGCTAGCAGTTAAGTGGTGGCACCTGGCACATGCTACCGCCAGTGCTTGGCATTCATAATTAACCCAACAGTGTTTCAGCTTGACGCCCCCCAGCGTGAAGTGCCTGTACTAACCACAGTTAAAAGCTTGTCGAGCATGGCCACAATAAGACGACCAATTCACTCTTCTGGAAAAATTCGTATCACGCAACTTTTTGAACGCACTATCGATAGGGCTCGAACATACGCTTCCAGAGAGAATATGATTTTTAGTGGACACCTCATTTACTCGGCTACAACCACCCTGCATGATCGTTTACGGCGCAATATTTCTGATCAATGCATACATCTAAACCTAATAGACAACGAACCGTTGTCAAATCAAACAAGATGCCGCGTTTTTGCTTTTCCACACTGCCAATGTGATGACTTATCAAAACCCGGCTCGATTTCACCTCCTCTCCTCGTGCTCATCCTCACCTGAGCCGAAGCGAGGCCACACGGCCATGGTCCTGCTGGCGATGCGGATGTTGGCGCTGCTGTAGTACACCGTCTCGATCTCCGCCGTGCACTTGAGCTTCAGCTGCCCGGCCGGTCCGAAGTGGGAGCCGCGCAGCCTGAAGTCGAGGCCCAGCGTGGCAGTACGTCGGCCGTCTGCGGCTGCTATCGACGGGTACAGCCGCAAGATGTCGCCATCAGACTGTGCAGGAGCAACGAGACGGAGAGGGACGCGTGGTTATGAGTTAGCCAGCCATAACTGATGACGTATGTACAAGACAATTTTGTTCACACTCGATGGCAGTGAAAGTAAAGTCTAGAGACAATTGCCATCTAGTGTGAATCAAATGTATTGTATGATGCTCTGCATACTAGGTCATGGTCTTGTGTATGATGGTGTCTTTAGGTAAGGAATTAAATACAATACACGTTGTATTTATCTCTTCTTGAAGTCTTTTTAAGGAGACACATACAAATTATAAATGAAAGAGGAACGGCATAAGATTACAGCGTTATATCAATAAGATCTGAATGAGAACATGAAGCTCTTCTTGTGAGTTTGTGGAGATGGAAATTGAACATATCTACAATCTTATTTGTTTATGTCGACTATTCAAAGGCGTTTTAAGTCAACCCAATCTCAAAACCTGAGTATCTTGTGTTCAAATGGTGCACAACTAGATAATGCGTGTTAAACTACTGTTTTTTGGTTTGGTGAGGATAGGGTCTTTTCAGGCCATTGGGACCACTGCCATCTCGTAATTAGAAATCACGAACATGTTCTAATTAAAGTCATAGACACACCGTTGATGAATGCCCTCTCCCATCTCGTACCATTTGTTTTGCATATTAATGCGCATAGTTACTACCAATGTTCGGGCATCGTAAAGGTACCCAATCCCACCATACCATGCCGGCCAGCCATTGGTAAATGGATTCTCCGTAATCGAAGTAAACATGATACGCTCGTATATCATAAGCCCACTCAGCCTGTGCGTGCTTGTTAGCTGGATCTCAGAGGCGATGCAGATCCAGCAAACCACATTTCCGCCGGCAATATTTTCCACCGCGGCGCAATCGTCAGCAATCATCAGCCATCGTCGAGCCGTCAGTGGCAGTGGCGGCCACGGCGGACTGCGCCTGGCCGCCACTGACCTGACCAGTCATCTGTTGACCAAACGACTTCGCTGTCCGAGGGAATGATCCGCCGCCAAACCGGCTACTGACCAATCCGAGTAATGGACAGCAGTCATTACCGCGCGCCCTCTGACGCTCCCCTCGGCGGGGGGAGGTGGCGGTGAATCGAGAGGGGCCGGCCACGCGGGGCTCTTTGGTTCACCTCGGAACATGAATAGGGAGCAGCGTGTTGTATGGGCCACGTGGGACACACACAGTGCCAGCTGTTGTAACAGGTGCTTAGCTGCTAGTTGTCAAGACCTGAGGTCCAGGCTGATTGCTGAGGTGTCCTTATTAGATAAGAATACGGTGACTGGGTGAGCACGATACAAAGCGCATTTGTTGGATAGAAAAGTGTGGAACAGTTGACATTTGCGACAATGCAGGAATATGATAACTACATATATTATGCTGTAACGTTAGTTCAGCGGCTGCAGTTGTACAGGGTGTCCAGAAAAAAACTCTAGATTTTAGCTCGCATTTTAGTATGCGCTTTCCGATTTGTGTGAAACTTGGCATGTTTATAGCTGGGAACATGGCAAAACCGATGAAACCATAAATGATTCATTTGATATATTTTCTGACATTAAAAAAGAGTTTTGCGTGAAGCCTACATTTTAGAAGCCTGTATACAATTTTCAAAAATATTATTTTTTTAATTCAACGCCTTACACCTTGCCTTAATATTCATCGGACATCTTTGTGATAAACATATAATTTAAAAGCATCACATTTGTCTGTAATGTGGTGCCTGTTTCAGAGTTCTATATCTAACTGTTTTCAAGCACAGTTGTCAATATTGACCAATGCTCTAAAATTATAATTTGATTGTGTTCGAAGTCGTAACTCTCAACATAAAGCGTGCTTCGCTCTGATCAACATCTAATCCGCTAGTCCCATTAATTCTCTCTCGTAACGTGTTAATTGCATGTCACTTAACCTCTTGGCTGCTAAGATATCGGTCCCGAATCTTCACGGAGTTTTGCCGTTTTCCGCAATTTCCGATTTTTTCGTTTCCCATGTTAAATGAATGGTGCACGCGCACACGCGCCGACGGCGCCCCGTAATTAGTATTTGGCCGACAATTTAATACAACCTGTTCAATCAAAAGACTCATGCGCCGTGAAGTAATCACGATCCTACCTATATTAGTAGCGTCACGGGAAACGATGCGAGAAACGGTTTCAGAAGTCATAATGACGGCGGCGGGGGTTATTTTAGGTATCTTC
>JARBER010054416.1:0-19048 GCA_030265075.1 Balanus glandula | reverse complement strand
TGGAAATGGAATGGAAATGGAATGGAAATGGAATGGAAATGGAATGGAAATGGAATGGAAATGGAATGGAAATGGAAAGAAAATGGAATGGAAATGGAATGGAAATGGAATGGAAATGGATGGAAATGGATGGAAATGGAACAAACTTTTGGGGAATTCATGGAATTGAATGAATTTGGATTGGAATGAGACAGATCCTGTCATTTTAGCACTACAAAAAGTTAAATATGCTGAATTTGGTGGAAATGGATGGAAATGGGAGCCCAATTCAATATGAATATGGAATGGAATGGATTGGATCTGGCTGAATGGGATGGAATGGGATGGGGGCTGAAAATATGTCCCACGAAGGGCTCCGGTATAGACAGTGTGTCGGACTGGCAGGATGTGCTTATGGTGTTCAGGGGATGTAACACTAACAAGTAACGATGGTGCACTGCAGGTGTGAAAGGCCAGTATTTGTGGTGCTGAACAGGTGCATTTAGGGTGTGATGTCGGTGTTCGGTGTAGTTAGGATGTGAATTATGTTTTCAGTGGAGGCATGTGTCCCGCTTCACATTAAATAACCTTGGCTGTACTGGGTAATAGTGTGGCCTCACCACACTAACAGCGCATGACGACACATTGACTGGTCGCTGGTCACGGTGCCAGCGCTGCCAGTGTTGACGGCTGGCCTCCGCGATCTCGGGGGAGTGATGTGGACGGTGTTTACTGAAGCTGCCTCGCCGTCTGACAGCGGGCGCGCCTCCCGCCGCGTCCTCCGGGGTGTGATCCACCAGTTAGTTGGTGTAAGTGTCCCAGGTCAGCGTTCTGTCCGTCCCAACGAGCATCGCTCTCCTCTTGGCTGCGTATCCACGTGATAGGGGGAGGAAATGGAAAATATGTCAGACAGGAAGATCCATTTGTTGTTATATGTAAATATTTGGTTACGGTATATTATATTGAATAGTTATGCTGCTATAACAAACTGCAATGCTCTTGTGACCTTTGAAACCCAGTGCTTGTTTCTGATAATAGTATGCAGTTCGATTTTGCTCTGTTCAAACGCCAGCACCGCCGGCTGTGGTGTCTTTCTGCAGACATTTATCTTACGTTAAGTAGAAATGGTCTCTTGAGAATCAGTTGAGCCAGGCGTGTAGTAAATTCTCAATTTGTTTCTGTTCTGCTACTGTTTGAATGTTTACTTTAGTTTATTGTGTTAGCTTTACTTCTAAAGCTGATCTTTGACATTCAAAGATTGAATGCAAGACTCAGAGTTGAAACGTCAGAAAATGAATGGTGCATTTTGACCTCCAGGGGATAGAAACACTTCTGCGAAGTTATTTCTCATGTATACAAGTTATATGGACTATGTTGTCTAGATATCATCCTTTAATTCCAATGTTCGCTGCCTAAATAAACTTACCATATGCCGTGTACTATTGCAGGGTTCGCCTAATAATATCCTGACATTTTATGCTTCACCATGTTTAAGTAACCTTTCAGGTAGGAGTAAAAAGACGCCATCATTTATTTTACACCACACATGTCATCCTGCCAGCGGGCGAAACAGACGGGTCCCAGAGGCTATTGGCTGCGCTCTTTCAATAGGAGACGTCTTTTCACAGGCTAAGAGCAGGCGGACCGGCGGCCTATTCACCCCGCCCCTTTGCGACAGCCTCGGATAAGTCGAGCCACGGCACCATGGCAGTATGGTCGGCGCCAATACCCGACAGCGCGCCACTCGGCGAGCTGGGCCGCCACAGTGGGCGCCGCGGAGACGGGGTGACGGGGGCATCTGTGTATTACGCAAAACGCGCATCTCCTTATCATAATGTATCTGTATATTAATTGAGTTCTCACTTCTCATACATATGATAATTTACTTATGTCTACTTAAACATCGATAATAATTTGGGATACAAGCCAGCATACTGCAATACAGCTAAGGATCTGTCCCTTTGGTTACAGTATATTCAGCTCGATAAATGGCTGATGGTAATCCTTGGGCAGCCGCAGACACATTGGCTGCTATTGCCCAGTAATTATGCATAGTTGGTCGTGTTTTCTGTTATGTCTATGCCTTTCCAGTCCGATCTCGTCAGAATAGCATGTCACTGTTCCCTCGGAGACGCCGTCACGGCTGGAATGCCCTCAGTCCAATTTGACAAGTGAAGGTCGTAAAATATGTCGGATGAGCTGAAATAGCCTTGCTGGGACCAAATGCTCCGCATCTGGGCAGTATTAGAGAGCTTCGAGATGTATTGCAGACCATTTTTGTACGGTCAGTGATTCGCTAAATGGAAGTTTTCCAAACTTTAGATAGGCTTTTTATTATTGCAATTGTATAATGAATCAAGTTGATGCATATATTGTAATTTATTGCAGTTTATTTTTAAAACATTGAAGTATTTCTTATACGGTCTTCCTTATGCAAGACAAGCTGGAAGTTGCCATCCATCTCCATTCAAGAGCCTATTGAAACCAGCGGTATATGTGATTTATCCATCGAATATAATTTCGCTATGTCTACAATCACAAAAACAGACAGCTTTGTTTTCAAGTATAGCTTATTTCAAAGCATTCAAAGTAACTGCGAAAGTGAGTAATTACTAAAGTAACAGTTTTAGTAGCTGACGAGGTAGCAACAACAGTCTAAAGTGTAAGTATTAGCGGCTGCCTGTTCAAGCAGCTGTCTGCCTGCAGAAAAGTCCACTCAATCTGTCTCTGCTCACGGTACCACTGGCTCTGCCTCTCCCCCCCCCCCCTGTCCCGACGGCCCTCGGTCGGACCGGTCGACCTCCGCCCTTGATTGACGCCGGCCGGGGTCACCTCGCCAACCGCCGCTATCTGACGGCCGATTTAGCATGCTCCGCTCATATTGGTCCAGGGACGAACGAGCCGATTCGCCAGCAGAATTGCACAGCTGCCACCAAAAACATGGAACACGAATCGATAGATGGCGTGGATCAAATTATGCGCAGCAAATATGTCACTGGGTTTGTATGGCGTGGAACGCAGAATGTCGTAGGGCTATTTTCCGTTGTCTCTGCCGAAAGCGAATTCAGACTTATATGCTAATATTTTCCTGCAGTTAGAAATACTGCATCTGCTAGGAATCCAAGGCTTGAGGTATTATTAATGAATATTCAGTCAGCCATACGAGTGGATTTCCGCGTGTCTGCAAATTAAGTAAAATGAACGTCACTATGCTAAACCTTTGCAGTGAATATTGCGTTCCGTCTAAAGCCCGGTCCTTACTGCCCACGTTCCACTCCGACGGACGAGCGGCGGTCGGCCACGGCTTACGTTCGTGAACTCGGACTGCCTTGTAGTTGTAGCCCCTTTGTGCTCTGTCCAGCCCGTTTAGACGGGCGTCTCAAATAGGTCTGCGGAGCGGTAGCGATATTCGGCAATGTGTTATATTTCCAAAGGAACGGCCCTTCACTTGAAAATGCATATACACATAGCTGTTAAGTTGACAGTTAAGCAGCTTACCTCCAACTGCATTTCATAGAGTATTATTTCGAAATGTGGTTGAGGTGCATTAGTTGCTCCAAAGATGTTATCCTCAAATGCGCCGCAAAAAACTTCTGTTCTTGTTTTTTTAGGTTGTTTCAAGGTTGTTTAGGTTGTTTTAGGTTTAGGTTTAGGTTGTTTCAAATAAATGAGACTAGAATTAAGTACCAGTACCTAATAATGCAATGAATAGGCACTATGCAGGAAGTTATACCAATGCAAAGGTAATACACAGCCATGTGTCGCTGTCAGCGTCAGGCCACGGGTCCGATGAGTACCAGGAAATAACCGGTTCTTTGTCGGTGTGGGTGCGCGCGTGGCGAGGTAGGTGTGTGGAATGGGTGCCACCGATGTCCCATGTCGTCTGACGCGTGTCGCTCCTGAACATTTCGGCTGACGGTGCTGTCGCTGTTCGAACTGCGTGCTATTGTTTTTTGTATGAATGGCTCGTCCGCGTGTGGTGGCGATAGCGTCAACATTTATACGGTGTGGATGGCCTTTGATACGGTCGGGTAGGTGCTCTTACATTTGATTAATTCCAGTATATTGAACTTTGACGTTCCCCTGTCCTGAAGACATATCATCTATCTTATCTTCAAATCCGGGGTTCTCACTGCCCCTTCCAACCACTGCCCAATCTCCATCGTCATTGCTAAGATCTTAGGATGCGTGTGTATTGTGTATGCGTGTATGTGTCCGCGTGTCTATGACTTGTTATGCACATCACTTTAGGCACTAGTGAGGGGCCGTAACGGTCCGATGAGTGTATTGTGGATGGTCCAAATACACGTCTTGTCTTGTCTTGAATACTTGGGTGGTTTCCTGGCAATTAGATGATCCTACAATCTTATAAAATCAATTAAAGGCAATCGCTTAACAACCTAAGATTGATCCGCACACCTGCACAAAGCACACGCTGAAGACTAGCTTTAAATGCGCTGACCTCGTTCCGCTGAATCCAAAATTGCCTGCGCCTGGCACGATGGGCGCTCGGACGGGCACGTTTCTGCCAAATCTCGGAATGGGTCCACGTTTTTTCCACGCGTCTACGGACGTCAGACGAGCCCCTCTTTATGGCTCCGACGTTCCCCGGCTCTAACTGGACCCGTCACGTATTTTCTCCAGGTGCACCCTGAGGCAGTACTTACGTGCCGGGACGTGCCGGGACGGACCGGTACGTGCCGGGACGGACCGGGACGTGCTGGGACGTGCTGGGACGTGCTGGGACGGACCGGGATGGGTCGGGACGGACCTGCACGGGCCCGCACGGACGTAAACGGGCGATGACGTGACAGTTAGGACCGGGTTTAACATCACTGCAGCTGGAGTGGCATGGCTGCAAGCCATTTTTCAGTCACGCTGTCGGTTATGAGTCGGTTTTCTGGGTGTCCAGCTGACCTGAAGCATAGGACAACGGGGCGGTCAGGCTGTGGTCATAGGCTAGTCGGGGGTTAGATTGCGGTTACAGGCCAGCCGGGCGGCCAGATCGCGGTCATAGGCTAGTCGGAGGCCAAATCGCGGTTACAGGCCAGCCGGGCGGCCAGATCGCGGTCATAGGTTAGTCACGGGCCAAATCGCGATCATAGGCTAGTCGGGGGCCAAATCGCGGACACACGCCAGCCGAGCGGTTGACGGTCCTACTGGGATCGGATAATGACATGGGATAACTAGGCGGGCCGGACGATCAGGTGGCGGTCAGACGTCAGGCAGCGTCCGACCGGGGCGTGGCCGCGGAGATCCCCCGGGGCGGCGCGGTGCCGCGGGCTGCAGGGCGGTGCCGGGGCGGAATGGATGGTCTCCCCGCGCCAGGAGCGGGTGTGTGGTGGGCCGCCATGGCCGGTCGGCCGCGCGCCAGGCGGAGCCGACCATGTCACGGCACATTGCCGCCGGCTTTATGGCCCGCAGATGGTGGCCTGACCTTCAGCTGATCCCAGATTCAGACAGCGCAGACAGCACAGAACCAGACAGCGCAGACAGCCCACGCCGCCCGTGTGCAGACGCTACGAAACGCTTTCATCTTAGATAGGGTAGAAACTACGAGCTTCACATAATTAACAGAGCTTTCTGAAAAACAAACCATTTAAATATTGTATTTATATACAAATATGTTTGTAGCTTCCACTATTTGCGCAACTTAATGAAAGAGCTCACGATGGATGTTTGCGCTATAAGGATAACATGAAAAGATTTTTAAGGCTTTGATGAAAAAGCATAAAAACATAAGCAACATCGAAACCTTAAAAATCTTGAAAACTTTAGCCCTCGCCAGAGTAAAGATAGCGATAATTATGTATGGTGTGTGAGTATAATGATGCACGAGTAAGTTCACACATACATGTATGTACTTTTGTTTGAATTCAAGCTGGCGTTATGAAAATTAGATAGTCCTTAAGTGGAGACAAACTTGAAAAGGTAAAGTTCGGGGTAGAGGTGGGGGAAGAGGTAGAGGAAGAGGAATGGGTAGAGGTAGGGCATAAATAGAGGTGAAGGTAGGTAGGGGTAGAGATCAATGATAAAAGTCATGCTACATTTTGATCACAAGAATTAGTGAAAGTAACCAATGTCCATTTGATCATTTCTGGATAAGATGGCGACCGGTCAGCTGCTTACGTTGCCTGTGCAGATTTAGCGTAGAGCCAACTAACTACTACATGGTGGTCGCTAGATCTAGTGGTCCCGGTCTAGCTATCTCAGTGGGCAGTGACTGAGAGGCTTTCAGTAAACCCCGTGTCAGTGGCGCTATCTTGAGCCCCCGCCTGTCTGCCTGATACCGCAAATGGCATGCAGACAACAGAGCCGGATCTACTCAGACAAGCTTTGAATACAGTTTGCTTGCCTTCGGACATCTGTGTTATTACGCCAGATAAGTTAGCTCTGAATGGTAATCACTGGCCATGAGTTGATCTTAAATATTCTAGCTTATCTATCGCTACGTGATGTTTGTTGATTACATATTTTAACATTATTTTATTAGGCCTTATATAAACACAAAAACAAATCGTGGTTTTGTTTCCTGGTGTTTTGGAAGAATCCACTCAGAACCATTTCGACTCCGTCTTTTATGAGATGTTGTGTAGGTAGTTTTTACACCGCGCGGTGGCTGGTCCGTACTTTAGCCAGGCTCCCTTGTCGGTACGTTATGTCTTGTCTGCGATGTCGACCACAGCCTGCTCGTCCCGTCTTCTCTCGTCTCTGAGTTCGCTGGATATAAATGGCGTGCCAGGTCTGGGCTGCTCGTGGCCTCGCCAGCTGCGTCCGTGGCGGCAGGCGGTACCTGCGCGCCGCTCGTCTGCCTCGTATTCCATTTGTTCCGGCCGCCAGGAAACAGACCTAGTTGGGTTTTATGTGCATTGTAAACGAGCGGCTGCGTTTTTGAAGAGCGCGGCGCCGCTGGTGTTCCTGTTAGTGGTGGGCGGGGAGATAACAGGTCTGAGAGGAGAGCACTCGCTCCGGAGCGGATATCAGGAACGGTTGAGACTTGAGATGTTATATGTGCGCTGCAGTTGTTCCAAATTCCGGCACAGTAATGCTGTCATTGGGCCTGTATCATATAGGTATTACACGCGCACTGTAGAGGGGCATGCCGTTTACACGAAATGGAGAGGAAAATACATTTTTGAGTCCTCTCTCCCTCTCTGTGTCTTCGAAAGAGAGAGAGCTTCGCGCACGAAATGGTCAGAAATGGTTAAATGTGAATAGTTTGGGACACGTATGTACATACATACCTCTGGTGACCTGCTGGTGACCTTTAACGTTATATTCCACTAGCACTGTGTTAATAATTGCGTCCGCCGATGCAAATTACGATTAATACAAAATAACGGTTACCGAATGATGTTCGAAGCAGGGATGGTAAAGCGTTCCGTCATGCTGGATAAATTCGGCGCCAAAATATAACTTCAAAGTGGGCCGAAAATATCAAAATGTTATCATTTAGTGTTGTTCTGAGTTCTACGAACATCAATTATGTATCAGGAATGTTTTACAATGCATACTTTTCAATGTAACTGCCAAGCTTATTTCCTTATTGCTATCTCAATCTGCAAACCCAAATAACTTGGCGGCTGGCACCCTGACTCTCCTACTAGCTTTCGACTGAGATTTAGTTCCATTTTTCTCAGACCGAAACTTTTGTCGACGAAACGCGCTCCCTGAAATGTCTCTAAGGTGTTCGATTTAAGCGGGAACCGGCGTCCAAGTCGGCTCCACAATAATGTTGAAGTAACGGGGCCGGTGACTTCTGGGTCGCTGTGTTGATTTTTGCATAAAACTTTTCTAAAAGCCGCCGAAAGTCTCCGGGTTCTTGATAAGCATAACAATTGATCACAATGTATTAGTGTTATCTTAAGATTTCCCTAGTGACATGCGAGTTGCCAAATACTACGGACCAGTACAACGCCGTAGTTGGCGATAAGCGAGCGAGCGCGAACGAAATGTATGATGAATTCGAACACAATGGGGTAGGTATTTTTCGAGATACAAGAAGAGTGAGCACGCGCAGTGGTATAGCACCACTGACTTGGAAAAGCGTGAGTTGACTTGTCTCTAACTAAACACCACCAACTTTGAACTCAATCGGCTCAGCCGTTGCTTAGCTAAAAAGTAAGGGTGCACACGTGCGCACGTGCCGAGGTACACCACTCCTGACTTTTGGAAAATTATCGGCTGAGAGGTCCCAATTTAGATACCGTATTTGAACACAAACAGCTCATCCGCTTCTGAAATATATAATAGGGGTGTACACGTGCGCACGCGCAGGATCATCCCAAGCCTGACCTATAGCAAAGTGGCATCTTAGGTGTTCCTAACTACACACCAAATTTGAACACAATCGGCTTAGCCGTTCCTGAGATATACAATAGGGAGTGCACGTGCGGACGTGCGGAGGTGCTCCACCCCTGGCGTTTGGAAACGCATCGGCTGAAAGGTTCCTAACCACCCACCAAATTAGAATATAATCGGCTCAGCCGTTCCTGAGATGTAGAATAGGGGTGTGCAGTGTGCACGTGAGCACCTGCAGTCACCAAACCCTTGACTTGTGGGGAAAAGTCGCACCTAAGGTGTCCCTAACCGCACACCGAATTTGAACACAATCGGCCCAGCCGTTGTGGAGTTTTTGCTAGAAACTGCTTTTCAACACTCCTTACGCCGCACGTGCCACGCGCAGTGGTAGTCACCCACTTGGGTCGTCACTAGTCGTCTCGAACATGGTAGGGTGGATGGGGCTAACGGCAGCAAAGAAGACCGCTTGTCAAACGGAAGTAAGGTTGCTAAGGTATTTGGCTCTCAAACCCGTCGCCAGGGGCCGGGTTGGGCCGCTCATAGGACCAGCTTTTTCCCATAAACAACAGAAGGACAAGCGCAAGGTATATAACCGTGGGTTAAGCGAAACACGTGACTTTGCAGACTGCTGGTGTCTAACCTGCCTAGTTACAGTTGCTAACATTTTTTTAAAATGTGTCTACAGGGATTTATTTTTACCTGCGTCGTTGAGCTGCTCATGCATATTTTCGCTACCATGCAAACTTTGTTAACATGATGCGTATTTTCAAAAGCGCCCATACCAAATGCAAGTATACACAATTGCGCCATGGCGTAATTAGTATGTACACTAATTTAATCAAACATAAGTTTCATTACAAACAGAAGGACTCACAGTAATTTGTTGACCATAAGAACGTACATTCATAGTCTATGCAGTTGTGAAAAAGCATAAAACATAAACTTAAGCAAACACAGCCTAAGCAAATTCACGACGAACCGTGTACTTACAATCACGCGCTAGCAGGCCAAGACCACGTTATCACACGTACGAGAAGAGGGCGCATTTTGATGTTGGGACTGAGCACATTTTATTGTCTGTGTTTCTAAATGCGCCCTTTGCAAGGGTCCGGGAGAATCGTTCCGAAGTTGAATTTATGGGATATGTTTCGACAAATAGTATTTACTATATTATTGTATGCTCAAATCAACAATCTGCGTGATAGATTATTAATCATCCCTGTAGATAATTACGTTTGTCAGTAAAACGACATTTATCTTAGGGTGGCGCAATATGACTCTTTTTCCCTATATATATATGCCAATAAATGTATGGTACCCATAAGCGCGCGACGTTTTTCCGAGTGTGAAGTCTGTTTGGCGACACTTTGAGTTTTAACCAGGTGTGGGTCGAATCATACCGACCCCACCGTTGGTTCTGAACATATTTCTTCGTCGACCTTGATTCTGGCCGCCATCATGGATTTTAGGTGCATATAAATCAAAAACATCTGAACCAATTGTCATGTTTATGCGGTATGCGACCTACTATTGTATTAGCTCAAACCTGCTACCAATTTTTGAACTAAATTGCCCGAAGCTGAATTATAATCCAAATCCGTCGCACGATTTAGACAAACAATAACGTAATATTAAATCAACAAAACAAAATAGAATAAACCAAATACTTTAATTGCAATTATTTAAAGTTATTCTTTGCAAGTTTGATGATGTAGTACATACTGTAGTACATACTGCATTTTACATCAAGGGTCTACAAGATAAAAAAATGCTCCTCATAAAAGGATTCACAGGATCCAGAGACACTTAACCTAAAAAGAACTAGGATCCGAAGGAATCAGCGACACACAATATCTGAACGAGATCAGGGTCCTCAGGAAACAGCAAGACAATTTCTGAACAAGATACAGGATCCATAGGATCCAGCGACAAATTTTCCAAACAAAATCTAGGATCTATATGATACCGCAACAAAATGTATGATCAGAACCAGGGTCTAACAGGATCCCGGATCTTAGATCCCAGTAATGTTGTATCTTTGATCTTGGTTTTGGTTCTGTCACATGTCTGACTGCTCGGTGATCACTGCAAGGGTGGTTGATGTCATCTGAGGCCACCGTTACTCATTGACAGATTCAGGATGGTGGTTTTGGTTGGCGGTGCTATTGATACGGCCAACCAATTTTGTGTTAATGTCTCATCAGGACATATCGGCTCCATGTGCAATATAACTTACTTTGGTCACCAAATTGCCTTTAGCTGAGATACAATTTTGAAGTTTGCCTTACTAGGTCATAGGTCATAGTTTGCCTTACTAGGTCATATATTAAACATATAAAAGAAAATTGATGAGACAAGCACGATGCTGTTACAATTATTGCTTTATGTTTTTATGATGAAAAAAGTATTCACGAAACTCTTTTTGGAAGAAAATTCTATCATAATCTTTGGTGAACTCTAAACCAGGTGTGTAGGCTGCTAACAATTCAGTTGAGGGACCATGGTCTCAGTACCTTACCTAACTTGTCTTCGTCGCCCTAGTTTGGACAAGGAAGTCGATCAAATCCGGAACTTATTTTATGGTACTTAAAATATTTTTCCAACTCCACTCCCCGATAACTTTCCTTGTGATCTTACGTCCTTGCTCCAGTCTTAACTTTTGAACTTGTCTGAACAATGGAACATTGG
Source organism: Balanus glandula (assembly GCA_030265075.1). NCBI lineage: Eukaryota > Metazoa > Arthropoda > Thecostraca > Balanomorpha > Balanidae > Balanus > Balanus glandula. The sequence continues at coordinate 8,080 of JARBER010054416.1, read as the reverse complement.
CATGGGGCGATTGTATGCTGCATAGCTTTCGATTGCTTTTGTTCTGGTTGTTTCTGGCGCTATTACAGGTCTCGAAATATTTTGTACTTCTGGAGCAGTCATAAACATGCAAAATGGGACATTTCATGACCTCCGGTGACCTTTTTTGCGTTGGTATTAATAATGGAGAGCACTTCACGTTAAAAGCACTCAGCATGACTTTATAATGAAGCTTTGCACGGCGATGGCAACTTGCACATGCATGCATAAACATAGACAGTCAGCCACATATTGATAAGATCATCGTAGTTTTAAGCTCAATTGATACATTACAAAATAGATTGCCCATCGGCAACATAATCATATGAGTTTTCATAGTTCAAAACCATCCTGAATCAATCCATACCATATCCTACATTGTGCCCAGTTTCGTAGATATTATATTCCATCTCCGTTATATTGCATAACAAGCCTGGCGGCTGAATAAACGAATCTCCGTCAATCTGTTCGCGGAGGAGAGCAGCGATTTCTCTCGCTATCTGGCAGGGAAAGAGCCCAGGTGGTCCTAAGTGACCATATTTCAGCAACGGGCGACGATTGAGCCCTGATGCTGCCCGATGATCACTCCGGCCGCGTCCCAGAGACCGCAGAAAGTCCTGTTATTCCTGCTGCATGTTCTGTCCAAAACATCCATAAAGTATACGATTTAAATTGGAATTTTACCATATGCGCCCGTAACAATAATTGTCGTATGTGGCAAATGAAAACGGGGCGAAATGTGATCGTTTTATTGTGAAATTGCAAATATTTTTAACAATGGCGAGGTGTCATGGTAGATCAGTTTTCATATTATGGAACAACATAATCATATGAGGCTGGTAAAAAGCGACGGGACAATTTAATAATCTTGTTTTGATGTTAGCCCGATACAACTCAAATCTCTTACGTTTTTTCATATAACCGTACTTTCTCGAAATATATAGGAAATAACGTTATCGGACACTTATTTGAATGCATTTGCATTTCCTTGTTGTAACTTCATTCCACTTCCCTAGATACATTTTGCTAGTAATCTCTGACGAGTCGGACACATCCCAAACATTTAATTGAAAACTCGCCCTGGGTTTCACTTTTGAAAAGTACGCAGTGCCCCGGGCCATCGTTCCTCCCATCTTCGCACAGCCCCCATCGCGCAACCTGTCGTGGCAGCTAAAAAGGCCTGCAGTCAGCACAGCACCGTCCACGACCGGCGCTAAAAAGCCGCCGCCGCCGGGGTGAAGCCGCTAAATTGGGCGCTGGCAGTGCGGGGATTGCATTAGACCTGGCGGCGGCGGGCCGCTGCTGCAGCTCTCTCTGTGACCCGGCTCGGTCCGCACGTGCTGAGCATGTTGGCAGCGGAGCCCTCCGGCAGGACACAACATTGTGGCGCAGTGAACCGGAAACACACAGCCTACCGGATGTCACCAGCAAAGCTTTCATTTTACCAATTTCGCTTGCCTGCTCGGTTTTAATCGATTTGCTGACGACTTTTGGTGATTATAGAAAACAAATGTAATTATATTTTTTTAGATCAGGCATGAATTGTCATAGTGCTCCACCGGGATCATACAGATGCATCTAACACACGGGGAGGGAGGGAATCCCCCCTGGACCGTCGTTTTTTTAGGCATAGCGGAAAAACGGCGGTGCTCAGTGCCGCTGTTTTTTTTGCGTACCTTATAATAAAAGAGCTGTGCTATACACTGTGTAATACACTATGTAGCTATCCCACCATGTTATACACAATTTGTGACCTCAAGCGTCATCTCAGGTCAGAATACCAGATCAGGTCGCGTGATGACATAGCCTACCAAATTTGTGGTCAAATTTTTGGTTTTACCTCAAATCTGAAGGTTTTGATTTCAGTTTGTAGATACAAATTTAGAGGTTTTCAATATATTTTCTAAAGGTTTTAGAGGTTTTCAGAGAAAATCTGAAGCCCCTGCAGGTCAGTAGGTAGACCGCTGGGCTTTTTACCGCATCTGGGCCCGGGAGTGGCATTTCGCAGCCCGGGGCAGAGTCGCTTCGGCACTCACTCTTCGCCCCTGACTGGGATGACCGGCGGAGGGTGGCAGCGGTCGCACTCAGGTCAGGTGACGTCAGAGGGTGGGTGTCCACGTCTAGCTATGTCGGGCACGTCAAACTTTCGCTTCTAAATTCCGCCGGGCGCCAGGAATTGCATGATCGGTTGGTTGAGTCAGGTCCTGAGTACAAAGCCCTGCTTAGCCTGATCCGGAAGTCTGGTGATAAAAAAATCTGACGAAATATATACAAATGAGATAAAAGACATTCCCTTTAACATTAGTTTACGTTTTCCCAAAATTTGGCGAATTTGGCGGAACTTTCACCAAAATATGAGTAATTTTCCAATCTCACTCCACATTTTATGATCGAATTTTATACTCCCAGCGTGTGAACTGCGTATGAATTGTGACAAGGATAATTATATGTCTACTACTTCATTTGAACCAAAATACTGATCTTCATGTACAAAACAGAAATAAATGCACGATTATTTGCTACATAGCTTCCCATCTCGTTAATATTTTTTTTGTCTCGAATATTTTTTGTCTGACTTTCAAACAAACTGGAGTTTTGGGTTACTGGTATTTTGAAGTTCTCAAATATGTATATCAAAACTATCAAAATGGAATATAATCATGGTTTATATGTTGAGTTTATTTTGAGCATCGTTTAAACAACTTATCTACATTTTCATGACTTGTCCAGTGGTAAAGTCAGCAGTTTCATATATCCCAGTGTGACAATCGCGGTTTGGCAGTCCATTTGTCCAGTAAAACAGACACCGCGTAAAGCGGTCGATTGCAACTTCCGCGACACGAGCCGTCGCTTTGTAAAACCATGCCATTCTTAGGCGGTTGCATGATCTTCTTTAGAACCAATAACTTCAGGTAGTACCACAACGAAGTCGATCTCATATCTCAAGAACAAAGCAGTGTAGGAACATATTTCGTGCCAGCTTGCAAGTTATATGCACCGAATACTACTTCAAGGGTAATTATGACTACAGCAATGGGCTGCTGCACTACCCAGCCATTCACTAATGACCCTGGCTAGACTAATGTACATTTTCTGCAACGGTTACACCCTACAATTTCCATGGAATGACAGAATTCCATGCTTGGGTGCATTTACCGCTGGTTTTCAGAATCGAGAGTGTCACTCAAGACGATGGTCCATCGTCCGTTCCGGCTGGAAATGACGGAGGGCGCTGAAATAATCATCCCGACTAGTAAAAATTCAGCCTGGATTTCTGGCTGAGTGTCTTGCGCTGCAAGGCACTCAGCCTCCGTGAACTTGTGAGGTGAATTTAGAGGTGAATTGGTGAGGTGAACTAGTGAGGTGAACTTGTGAGTTTAACTGGTGAGGTGAAATTGTGAGGTGAACTGGTGAGATGAACTTGTGAGGTGAACTGGTGAGGTGAACTTGTGAGGTGTATTTTTTAGGTGTATTTTTGAGGTGAGCTTGTGAGGTGAGCTTGTGGGGTGAACTTGTGGGGTGAACTGGTGAGGTGAACTTGTGAGGTGAACTTGTGAGGTTAACTGGCAAGGTGAACTAGTGAGGTGATCTTGTGAGGTGAGCTTGTGGGGTGAACTTGTGAAGTGAACTTGTGAGGTGAACTTGTGAGGTGAACTGGGGAGGTAAACTTGTGAGGTAAACTGGTGAGGTGAACTGGTGAGGTGATCTTATGATGTGAACTTATGAGGTGAACTTGTGAGATGAACTTGTGAGGTGAGCTTGTGAGGTGAGCTGGTAAAGTGAACCGGTAAGGTGAACCGATGAGGTGAACTTGTGAGGTAAACTAGTGAGGTGAACTTGTAAAGTGAACTGGTGAAGTGAACCGGTAAGGTGAGCCGGTGAGGTGAACTTGTGAGGTGAACTGGTGAGGTGAACTGGTGAGGTGAACTTATGAGGTGAACTGGTGAGGGGAACTGGTGAGGTGAACTGGTGAGGTGAACTGGTGTGGTGAACTTATGAGGTGAACTGGTGAGGTTAACTTGTGAGGTGAACTGGTGAGGTGAACTGGTGAGGTTAACTTGTGAGGTGAACTGGTGAGGTGAACTAGTGAGGTGAACTGGTGAAGTGAACTGGTGAGGTGAACTTGTGAGGTGGTTCCCGATACTGTCAGAAGGAGGGTACGCCGGTTTGGCCTCCGGCTGCTTGTCGATGCCATGGCTCGGTAACTTAAAATACCCACTTCGCATTAAAACATATTTAAACGCGTCACCCCCTGACAGACGGTATTTAATTTCAAATTAAAGTGGCACGACGCTAGACTATAATAAGCGTGGTATGTAATGACTGTTTTGCATGCACATAGCATGTCGTTGGTTTTATTTTCCCTTGTCAGTAAATTTCAATGACAGAGCATAGCTGTCTTGAAGCAAACGCCCCGACACGATGCTCTGTTTCACTGATAACTCCGGCCAGTGTAACCTTGACATCTCTCGTTGGCTGAGTGCTATACTGGGTTTGATTGTCGGTCGATCGCTCGTTACCTCAAATCGAAGCAGCGACTCCACTCTGTTGGCTCCAAACAGCTGGTTCATTAGGTTATCAACGTCATTTCTAAATTTCATGGCGCGCAATCTTTGGGACAACTGCGCCGTTAAATATGCGCAGACAGTGAAGGCAATAGGCGAAATGAATGTTCCACCAACATTTATATACTTATACATTTTATCCCTCACATCATCTAGGGATTGCAGTAATTATATACAAATGTATACGTCTTAAGGGAAGAATGGACTGTTCTAGTAACTTGCTGAAAATCCAGTGCATTTTACCAATAGCGTAAATAACGCGGCTATGTTTGGTTTTGAGAAATCACTTAGGAACTGAAGACTTAATTAGCATATTTTAATATATTAGTTAGATATACGTACCGCATACGCTTGATTTTCACAACATAAATCAATTACATCTAATCTTCAAACAGAGCTTTGACTCCAATGTGACCTTCAGCATTCGTATCCACATCACATCAGATAAATTCAACACTTCGCAATGCAGCTGAGACAAGTAATCTATACGGCAGCCGTCCGTTCGGAATAGCAATGCCGTTTCCACAGCGGCGCGCTGTTCATGGAAACGCTCTGGGAAATTCATTGTCACACCGCTAGCTTGAAACACTGGAAGACACGTTCAGTACTCATTCTGTCACATCGTGTCTGCGGTGACTGCCTGTCGCTGCCCCTTGTGTCACCTCTGTACGGACACTGACACTGTGCCGTGTGTCACCTGGGTACGGCCGCTGACACAGTCCCGTGTGTCACCTCGGTACGGACGCTGACACTGTCCCGTGTGTCAGCTGGGTGCGGCCGCGGGTCGTCAGGTCAGCACCTTGTCAGGGGGTCGTCCGGCCGGCGACCCATCTCCGCCGCGTGACGGTGCTGATCGCATTACAGCGCCTGGGGCGGGAGACGCGTACCATTCCCAATGGAACGTGCCGCCGGCCGGCGACGCACTTCTCTGGAGGTGTTTTCCATGCCAGTCTCTCAGCAGAAGGAAAACATCCATCAAAAAGAAAACGTTTAAGGCATTGTTTGGTGTTTCCTTATTTCTCCTTATAAACTAACAGCTCGTGAACAGATGTGATCATGAACCAATGTCGTCATCAGCTGAAAATAAATAAACAAACAACGAACAGTTCATGAACGTTCATGAGCTGTTCGTGAACAGCAAAAATTTGAAATTAACGTGCCATTGTATTTAATGTAATAGATTCCCTTCAAGTTCGTGGCAAGGAAAACTCATTTAAAAGCAATAAAGGTATATTTGTTGTGCTTCATTAAAAGAAAGCTGTTCTACGTTAAATTTAAATCCAAACCACAACGCTATTATACTGGACACAGTACCAATCACGACATAATCACAGCGGAATTGAGAACTGAGATGAATTCCTGGCTAGTGAAAATAATATAACATTATTGTTAGATGTTTACTTTGTTTGTTACCACAAAAAGCAAACAAACATTTGAATAGTATTCAAATTAGAAGTGGCGAAAGTTCAAAATTTTGAAGAACTATATCCGAACCGGTCTGAAAAGCTGGGACATAGACCCAGTTAGAACCGGGGCAATGCAAGCTGGGAACCAGTAGACCCGTATAGTAAATACATGCTTAAGAATATAGGCTTATATCATCATAATGCGCACATAATATGCATCATAATACGCACTGTATTATATAATGCTAGATGCATCCACTATCCACTACCCATGTAGGTTCACACTGTTTCAGAGAACTCAGGATCTAGAAGCCAGAACCCATGGGTGAGACTCGTCAGAATCACTACTTTAGGGTCAGATCAAATAGGAAGAAAATAGACCACCTTTCCAAATTTATCAGAAAAAACTAATTATACTGTTTAATACAGTAAATTTTTATGTTTCAAAAATGGCCAAAATCTTCCATGTTCTAGGTCACAACATTTTGAATCAGTAATATTACCAAATACTATATACATACTCTCTGACTCAAGGTTCAAATAAAGCGCAAGTTGCTTAACCAATCAGAACCCAGCTGTGGTCTGCACGCTAGCACGGGATAGATGCGCCCAACTCCAGCTACAAGCTGTTTGGCTGATTGTATTACCTCTGCATAGGTGTGCTCTGGAATAAACATCATCTATCTTAGATCTGAGAGCTGCATTCCTTTCACGAAAATTGAAATATCTTCTGGAAGAGTGTTTTTCATCCTAAAGCTCTGAGAGGTTTATCGTCACGGGCTACAAAACTGCTATCTCAGTTCAAAACTAATGTTGAAGGCGGTCTATTTTCTTTAAGTTGCTGTAACACCGGACAGGCATATATCCAGACTTGCCATGCAATGCTAATGTAACCAATGTGTCAACATAGTCTGCAATCTTTGCCACAAACAGTGATCATGCCACAAATAATTGAAGATCAGATAGCTAAATGTGATATCAAAGGATAGAAAACGAAGAAATTAGAAATGTATATTTGTTCACGAACAGCTCATGAACGTTCGTTAACTGTTCGTGAACAGTAATGTTGTCGTAAACAGATGACCGTGGTTACCAAGTTCGCAAACAAACACTGTTCATGAACTGTTCATGAACTGTTCACGAACACATTGGCAAACACCAAACCCTGGTTTAAGGAGTACAAGTATGAAGTGTAGTTAGTTAAGCTTCTACTGCTTGTAGAAATGACTTTTCTCCTTTGTTGCCTAAATAGGTTGTTCTAAATTTAACGCTCTACTAAGTTGCACGTCCACCACCACCGGCTAACAACGGATAGGCCAAGAACGGCCAAGAAAGGTCAGAAAAGGGACGAAGTCAGCTGGCGATTTGCCTTTCTCTATCCTGTGGCGGTGGTCGGTGGGCACCGAGAAAATGGCGGCGACTTCTCACGCGCTAATAGAGTGAAAAGATGGCAAAAAGTCAGAAAAGGCCAGGGAAGGACAATGTCTAGCAGTGTCGAACATTTCATGTTCAGGTTCAATGTTTTGTGTGCACAAATGATCAGGATGTGCCGGTCCCGCCACCTGTTGGTGTTGACATGGGACGGCGGAGGGGGTCAGGGATACCTTTCGGGTGTTATTGTTGGGTTACTGCAGATCGTGTTTGAATTTAATATACGCTGTCTCGCTGATCGCCGTCTACGTCATTTTACTAATATATTGCCATGCTTATATCAATTTATGTGTGTATTATAATGCTAGTAAAATGTTACTATTTTCACTTAATAGTGACTTCATCTGCAATATAAACACGTGCACTCAATTGGGGTATGCCACTAACGCTTACTGGACAGGGTTATGCCACTAACGCGTACTGGACAGGGATATGCCACTAACGCTTACTGGACAGGGTAATGCTGTAACGGGGTTTTCCGGGCATCGATCTGCGGCAGCTTGCAATAGCGAAGTGCGTGTGCGGCTGTACTGATTCGCTCCGACTCGTCCCGCGTGCCGCCTCGTCTAACCCGTACAAAACTATTCTGAGGCAGGTCAGTCGTCAGGGAGCACATAGGTCACCACACTGCCAGGGCAAGGTGTTTGGGGTTATTACGGG